>BJBW01012783.1:0-93267 GCA_004320125.1 Scolopax mira | reverse complement strand
GTAACTCGCTTCACGTCAAAGCCCAGCAAAGGGATTGCTTTTGACAGCTCCCGTTTCATGCTCCCAGTGAGCTGACTGGCTTCCTGCACCAGCACTGGAGCCTGACCTCTCCCATTCACCCACAAGCCGGACATGCATAAAATGGCCATTAATTCCAGCTGGCAGAGGGTTTGGCTGAGGCCCTTCCTTCCCACCAGCAACAGGGAGAAAGAGCTGGGGGGAGGTGTGGGTGGAGGGATGAGACAGAAGCCAGCAGCAATCCACAAACTTCCACGGCCAGCTGTATGGCTTGCACGGCCCAAGGGATCACCTTTAGTCACACCAGCATTTAGGCAAAAATACCTGGAACCGATTAAGATCAAGAAGAGGAAGCATATTCTCCCCAGGAACACAAACCACCATGTAAGAGTAGCAGCCCACTCTTCATCTGATAGGAATTTAGCAAAGCATTCCAAAAACTATATTGGAAAGTATTAGGAATCTTATTTTTTTTTTCAGTCTCTTAGTTTACAGGAATAAGCTGGGTAATTATTTTAACCTAAGCTAAGCGTGAAGACAAGCACCACAAACATCTTCCACCAGAAAGGGTACACACGCTACTCTCCATATACAAACATAACTGAGCACAGTTAGAAGAACATTAACAAGGCACTAACCTGAAGCTGCTTTCTAAAAGAAAAGGCACTGGACGTAACCTTGAAAGCCTTAGGATCCACAGCAGCAGCTGGCTTGCTTGTAGTTGAACAAAACAGATTTTTATGGGAGAACTGGATGCTGATCTGCATACAGGACTTAGAACCAAGGACCGAGCCAGCCTCAGTAGAAACTCCCACAAAACCAAAAAGGAAACGCTTTCAGCAAGTACTTGCAATATAGTCAACAGCAACTTTCTACATGAAACCAGTAACCAGGCTCTTCAACACGAACATGGCAGTGGGTAAACTGGCCTGCAGAGCTTCATTAGGTTTCGCTTACTGGAAGGTCCAAGCTCTAAAGACTAGGCAAATCAGGAAAGCAGGATGTGGGGGAACCTAAGCCTAAAAATTATCCCTTATTCTCAGTTGTCTGATAGTTGGCAATGGAAGTTTGTGCAATGCAGAAGAGGTAATGACCTTTAAAGCAGTCCAACTTCAAATGCTCAAAATCCACAGGATACACAAAGCCAATAGGGTTTGGTTCTGTGGGCTTTTGGGGGTTGTGGGATTATCTTTTTTTGTTGTTAAAAGAACATCCCAGATCAATGGTCTGAGTAACAGACCAGTTCTACAGCACTAAGGCAGGAATCAAAGATCCCCTTTCCAAAGCCAACGTGTAGCTGATGACTTTCTTGGAGGAAGTTCTCATTTGCCCAGATAAGCAGCACATATTGTTATAGGGCAGTTCTGTCACAGAATTTAGCTTAAAGAGCTAAGAACATATCTAAACTTTTGTATTCCCTCTGAATATCCAAGCAGTAGACCCATGCAGTTTAACCTGATAAAGATGTTATTTTATGCATTCTCAGACCCCAAACCTGGAGTAAGTTTCACATTACAGCCACTCCATACACCACCACCCTTTCTTCCAAGTCTTATGATTTAGACAAGCTACAGGGTATTTAAGCTTTGTATAACTGTAAAAAATTTATCTATCACCATACAAAACTTCAGGTTTCCTTAGCCTCAGCAGCCAGAATTAATGTGTCAGCTGGTGGGGGATCAATTCAATCTAATGGCTGGAGCTCAAACCCACCTTAAAATAACATGGTCAGAAACTGGGTGTGAGGATTAAAAGAAGCCCTTAAGGTGAACGAAACAGCTTTCAAAAGCAACAAACATGGCAGCAGGTGGTTAGAAGCTGATGGAAGAGGAGATGCAGGTAGTTAACAGTATCAGGAGAGAGAAGAGTGGCGATGAACGCAATTCAAGTGGGAAACACTTCATTTGAAAGCACAGAATAAAAATCAAAATGTTATTTAGTAGCAAGCAGGAAAATGGTAGCAGCACTCAGAAAAGGGAATTTAGGCTTTTTAGACTTGCTGCCTGACTGCAAGTGCATTGAGCACAAAATACGCTCAGGAATATTTAAGATTCTATAACTAGCTTTCAAGTGATTTTCAAATGTTTCTGCCATGCCTTCCAGACTCCAACAACTCTATCATACACACAGTCTCTTATTAAGCTTCACATGAAAATCCTACTATATTTTAGAGAAAGGAAAAAAGCCAGGTCAGATGACAGCCCAAGCACTGAATGCTGTCTCAGTGGAGTACCTCAAAGCAGGGTATCAACACTACTCATCGACTTCACCACATTTTGTGGCAGATATATCCATCTCTAAAAATATAAGTCTAGACTGACAAGTTACAATAGATAGAATCACAGAATGATATAGGGCTGGAAGGGACCTCTAGAGATCATCTAGTCCAACTCCCCTAGGAAGAAGCATCTGTTCAGTTGTGAGGTTTTATACACACATTCTCAAGGACTAAGGATAACTCATAATCAGACATAGGTACATGTGAATTAATTTCAGCCAAATATAAAATCCAGAACAGACGGTCCAGGTGTAAAAAAAAATTCAAAAGAAAGGCACATTAATTGCTTGGTCAATTAGTTAGAAATAAAATCTACCAAAACGGTCATAAATACTTAAAGCTGCCATGTTACAGTATCATTGAACAAAGGAGGAAAAAACCACTGTATTCTAAACAGATTGTATTCAAAATTTATTTTTAAATAAAAGAAAAAACATGACAATGATTTTTAAATAAACATGGTATATTCTACACATTTGTAGGTCAACACAACTTTACATTAGCCATTTTTAACCTTCAGAAGTTCTGTTGCAGTGTCTTCTACAACATTTGACAGTGTTGGTTTCCATTTCATAATCAACCACACAATCCCCAAATGAACTGTTTGCTTAAGTGATGCTTTATTTTTCATGACCAAAAATGGCTCTACTAATACAACAGCACCTGTTAAACAATTATCCCCACCTAATTTATTTTTTTTTTTAAATGAAGTCTGTTCAGCCTCTTTTTTTGGTTCTGTTCCATTGCCTGCATAGAAATCAGCATAAAGCTAAGTTGCAAGCTAAGCTTCACTTCCGCAGTGCAATGAATGGCATCAAACTTCATGAGACAAATGAAGATACAAACATTGTCAGCAAAATTCAACCATGTATAAACAATACTAAAATCAGGATGTTGTCGTGGGTCACAACTAGACTAGCTTTCAGTGTGCAACTTTCCTCAGGAAAAAAAAAGTGTTTTTTCCCAATTCACATGAAAAGAATGAAGCATGCATCAAAAGCCTTTGTTCATACAGAAATGCCCATTAGAGGAGCTCCATGGTATCATAAGGCAAAAGAGATATTAAGGTGGATGAAGCATTTTGGCCCAGAGTATGTTTTACAACACATACATACACGTTACATTTGTGTAGCATATGACAGGTAAGGGATTGGCTCAGTAAGTGAAAAGTGTCCATTTTTAGAAATACATGTCATTATTGCTAATATGCTACACATTATCATCCAACTTCTAAAGCTGCTTTGTTGGCATTACCCTTGTAATTAGCAGCTCACATTCATGTTGAAACTATGCTATTCCATATGAAGAAAAGTAAAGCAGCATAAATACAACTATGAAAACAAAAGGCTTATGCAACATCCCTCTCTGGCTTTGCTGTGTTTTCTAATTTAAAAGTGTTCAAAGAAAACAAGTCCAGTTCACCACAAACTAGGAAGTCTCACAACGGGGTTGGAAACTAAGCTACAAGGAGCAGAGAGGGGGGGAAACACGGCATGCATTATAATCTAGTCCTTTTAGTCATACCACTGGAATACAAAAGTCCAATTTAAAGGCTAGACTAACAGTAGAAGGCAAAAAGCCAAGAGTAGACTTAGTTTGATATTTAAATTAAGATTACAGTTTTAATCAGTAACAGTAAACTCACCCAGTTCTTTATTCACAATATCTACTGCAATTGAATACTTAATTATGACTAGTATAGGTATGTATGTTCACTTTAAAAAGATATTAAATACCTGCATCATGAAATTACATTCTTAAGAGATTGTGTAAGAAAATAGCTCATGTGTGAAATGTTTCTGAAATGTATTTCTGCTCCCTTCTACCCCCTACTATGTCACACACTCACACACACCCCCACCATCAAAGCATTCACTCAGGGGAAAACAAACACCCCTTAAAAAAGGATGGAAATATTGAAGGGGACCAGCTTGGCTAGTTACAGCACAGTGCTTAACAAGGTTCAAGACAGAACCAGATCAGAGTTGGCCAAAAGATGCCCACAATACATGCCTGACAGTAATTCCTTTTAACTCACTCTATCAAACACAGTCCACTTTTGGTTCATTGCAATGACTAAAGTATTTCATATATACATATAAACACAAGACTCCAGCTTTACTTTGTTTTTGCAAAGCATTTTTACCTTTTCATTCATTTTGTTCTGCAGCAACTACAAGAGGTAGGCATAAAGCATTTAGGAGCTTCTTTCCCAAGGTCCTGTTACTAGCTCAATTTAGTGGGATAAAACAGGAATCAGCTGTACATTTGTGTTTTTACTAGGTACAGCCTTGTACAATCCAGCTGGAAAATAGCTATATGAACCCCGGATTTGCTAGGCTAGCACACCATGGAGTAAGAAGCTGTTCATATCCAGGAGGATACTTTTTTTTTTTTAGAGTGTTTACTGCAGAGCATTCCTACAGAATGTAGATGTCAGGACCAATCCTCTCCATTTCTATTTGTACATAGGAGCAAGGTACCGTTTGGCCAAGACTACAGATGTATTTTCACAGATGCAAGTGCCATGCAAAAATAAATTAAAGAACAGATACCAAAACATAAGAGTAGTAAAACTACTGAAGGTAGATTTTCTTAAAAGTATTTATATAAACGATTTATAATACTTTTCTTCCCCCTCTTCTCATTTTGTCATTCACAGTTACAAAGCTGCAGCTATACATCAAGAATTTCTTCTGCAGTGCCTCCACAACGTAATCTGTAGCGTCCTGTCCTCCAGCTAATAGTGGGGTCCCACAAAGCAGAGAGGAAAATATAAATTGTCATGGATTCTCTGATGAACCAAGCTACTGCATAATCAAGTTTTGAAAAACACAGAGCACCACCCTAGGAAGGTAAAAAAACAAGTATTAAAATTCCTTTTGAATAATCAGTATGGTTAAAGTAACTAAAACCATTTGTGTTACAGATAAATTTTAAACCTTATTATACATATTTACATACTAGTAGTGGGGTTTTTTTTTCCCCGTAAGCCAAGAACATTTTCCTGCTCAAGATACGATTACCCATACTAAAGATGAGGAGCTTGGAAGAATTACCCAGAAAGGTTTGAAAAGAGACTTTTATGTAGAGCAAAAAGCAATAAAAAGTGCGACAAATCCACTTCTTGAACACCCTGTGTTCGAGCAGACACTGGGGTTTTGCCACAGACTAAGAACAGCATCTAGACAATGCTCCTGCACATTCCCAGAGAAGCAATATTCAAATAAAACAGCCTTTGGCCTACCACATTGGAAAAGCAGGACTAAGAAAAAACTTCATAGCCTTTCAATATTTTCTCCTCCTTTGAGAGCTTCCAACTACATGCAGAGCTGGAAATCTAAGGGGCTTCAGAAGAAAAAGAGTAAGCACAAGGCTTTTCACATGGTAAGAAGGGTAATCAGAAAGCTGACTGTTAAGCTGACCCTCTAGAGTCCTACACAATCAACACAAGGCCCAATTTTTATTGGTTTTGGGTTTTTTTATTATTATTGTTTCCAGTATATGTTAAGACTGCCAAAAGTTATCATACTGAGAAGCATTTGATAAAATTGAACACGCAAGTAATTATGGATTAAATCTGGATGGAATATAGTCACAGCAGAAAGTAGTCTAAGTAGTTCCTATAGCATCAGGAGAACAAAAGCTGTTTTGATTTGTGACATCCTCACATCCAGTGATGGGAAAAATGTTTTAGAAGCTACAGCTGTCCCTAAAGCCCATTATTACCAAAATACAGTGAAAAATGTACTTAAGAGTGCATATACACCTCAATAAATACAATACAAAGTAAAAACTAAGATAAAATAAACCATAAAATCCTACAAAGCTTCTGTTCTTATATAGTTAAAAATCCTAAAATTCCTAGAAATGCCTAGGTAGAGCAGACTGAAAACAAGTAGATTAAAAGAATAGATACACAAACTTTCAGAGCCTAGGCAGAGGCAAATGGAAGCAAAATTACAACCAAGCACACTTACTCATTTTTGTACTATTATAACCAAAGCTTGAAGTCTGAGAAGTAGCAGAATTTGACCTGTTTTTTTCTTTTGTTATAATTAGTGTTAACCTTTTTGATTAAATACATAGCACTAGTAACTTTAATAATGCCAAAGAAATGAAGCTACTTACCTGAACACCTTTCAGTTGAATGTAGTCAAATATAAACCATGCCAAGCAGTGACACATGAAAAACACCATTATATCCCATCTAAACACATGATGAGCTGCCCATCCAATAACTAGACTGGCAACAAAGCACTCCGAGATCGGCTCACAAATTATTGTGGCAGGCAACATATTAATTCTCAGTTTGGCCCACCTAGAAAAGACAAAGAAATCAGTTCTGACTATGCATTCTTAATGTCCTCCTCCCCCACCTCATCAAATGATGAGCCATCATGGTCTTTTCTGACATTAGTTTAATCTCACTTAATTTACACCTCCAAATAAAATACTGCAGAAGTTCTGCCTTAGCACTCAAAAGGTACTAAGGTTTGAGTTATTAATATCAGTCATACTTCTGTGGAAAGTCAGTGCCTCTCTCCCAACACTAGCAAGAGGCTGTCTATGGGAATGTCATCATTCTGGACAATAGTTCCAGTTGGTGGGTGGGAGAAGAAGGAAAGATTAAATTTTACCTGATCATTCTGGACTGAAACTGAGAAATTGAATATGAACCAGAGTTTTGCATTGCAACTTGTGTGGCCATAGCAAATTTCCAGCCCCTGAAAAATTAATTTATTATTATAAAAAAGATGCAAGAAATAATTAGAGAACACACCCCCATGAATTTTATTATGCTTGAAAAGTTTCTGTGGCATATCTGGCATATTATTACAATGGGTATGAGCAAAAAAAAATAGTATATTTTATCAAGTCTCTTCATTGAAAAAGAGAAAATACCACTTGAATAATACTTAAAACAAGTTATCAAACTTTTTTCTAGAGGAACTAACAATGATATGGCATAACTATTTCTAAAAGACTATCACATAGTAATCTTTTAGTATGTCATAAGCATATTTGCTGTATGCATGTAAAGCTGACCTGAACCCCTCTACCTATTGCATCTAGTATGTGTTTAAAAGAAAGGATTTAAACTGCACTTAAAGCAGTAAGTTTACTTCAGAGTCATCTTACCGGTCAGCTATAGCTTTGGCCATAAAGTAGTCTTCAGCAATATATTGTGCAAAAGCTATCAGTCCTCCTGCTTGGTCCAAGACATCCTTCCTCATCAAACATGACATTCCCGTTACACACTTAAAGCCAGTTAAGTTGGCTGAAATATATGACCTTGGATGTGAAGTTCCAAAATAAACCTGCCAAAACAGGTTAAGAATTTTAAAAGTCTACACATATTTATGCAAGTACTACTCACTGATAACTTTTCCTATGAAAATATTTAAAGGGGAAAAAAGAAGAGTGCTAGACATGGTCAATTATGACAGGGTATTTGGAAATATCTTTACCATTAATTTAAGAAATCTAGCCTATCACCAAATCTGGGAAACCTAGTAGTGATAATGGCTGTGTTTTTATACATCTATTAAGTAGGGTTTAAATCCACATGTTAAACTACTGTATTTCATTTGGTATTTAATTTCTAGTTTATTGGGGTTGTTCTCATGGAAGACATTAAAAAAATTCATTAAGCAGCTTAGTAATAACTATGAATAATATGTTTGGTGATAGCTAACAGACATGCTGTGTCCTTCCTCTTGGAAAGATTAACTGCATACATGTTTTTAGAAACTTACTATATGGTTGTACAGAAGCAGAAGAATTTTGTTTATTTAATGGTCTTTCAAACAAATAGCAAAGAAAAAATTCAAATTGTGAGACAGTCTTTTTATACGATTCATTAACTTATAACTAGAAGTTACTTAAAAAGAGACAGCGGGAGCAAATGCTAGCACCTCTCACTACTATCTTTCCTATTGGTGGCCTTCACACTGCTCTTACTAATACTTATTCAAGAAGAGGCATGCTTAGTTGCAGTAGACTGGATCTGGAAGCAAAAAGCTCTTCCAGAAATATAGAAGCAGGAGTTTTAAACTCTTGCTGCTTTAGTACATAACAGTTCTTGCTCTTCTCTTGTAAGGAGCTCCTTGCTAACAGTAGCTCCTTACTTTTCTCTTGTAAGAAGAGATTCAGACATTTTGGTCACAAAAACCACATGAGCTTCCCTCTCTCCTTGCAGTGAGGGAGTATGGCATTTCACTGCACTTTCATCTCTCATACTTCTGCCTTTGACACACATTAGTTATCCTTGGGGGCAAAATGCCTTATCCATGCCAGCTCAGAATAAAAGATAGTTGATTAATTTGCATGCCTTGAGACACAAGGAACAAACAAGAAAATGCAACCTCTTCATTCTATAAAAGAGAGCATACTGAGAAAGAAAGGAGGGGAGAATAGAATGAGTGATGTAAACAGTGGACAGAAATCACTGTTCACCTTCTTTTCTAAAACCAGTGTTAGGAGACATGAAATAGAAGAATAAGGTGGTGGTTCCTCTACAGTGCTAACAGACAATAGATCTGTGTAACTTCCTGGTAAAGACTGTTATAGATGTTCAAAATCTACATGGACTCAAAGAAAGAATGGAAAAGTTCATGTAAGAGATCTGTTCATACTTGAACACTAATCTATGGAGATTAGTAAATATAGAAGTCTACTTCCTGCTCAGGAACTCTCTCAGCTGAAGACTGCAGAAAGTTGAGACAGTATTACAGGAAAATAGGATATAAGCCTTGCTTGTGTTCTGCTCTCCTCAAGGGTTCAGCTATAACCCTTGCTGGAAATAAAATACCGCGTGACTGGACTTTGCTCTCACTTGCCATGGCCATATCTGTGTTCCTTTTCAGACAACAAATAGCATTAACGGCCTTTTCTGACTAAGCACTAGAAAGAGTTTTTCAGTTTTAATTTTTTTTTTAAATAAAATCCATCATTTTCATCCTGCAATATTTATTGTTTGTATTGTAAACTTAAATGTTGAATCCATGTTCAGAACACCAGAGTCAAATTTTTGAGCATTTAAGTGTTATCCTAGGTGAATCGAGACTGCAGCTGAAAATAAACATTTCTTCACACAAAAGGTGCAAGAGGCACTATACAACTTTTAGTCAGCAAGGTCCTGCAAAAAAACCAAACCAACAACATTGCACTCACTTGTTCAAGGGTAGCAGCAAAACCCTGTCTGTCTGCAACATAAGGAAGCCCATGGACCAAGCCTACTTTTTCAGTCATTTGATTGGCCATATCTGTCAGTGTGTCTGGCGTTACTAAGCAACAAATGAAAAAGAGACAGTTCATTGAGCAATTCTGTTATTAGCAGACTACTCTATACAAGAGACACCAATTCTCATTATATTACCAATATCAAGAGCACATATACTTTGATGCACAGTATTTTGGAGGAACAAACTTTCAGAAAAAAATAACACTAATTCTCAACAAATACAATAGAAAGTTTCAACACTTTTTTTTTAAATGGTAATTTCATCTGTAAATAGAGATCAAACATTTTTATACCTGAAAAATATTTTTTCCAGATTTTAAACTTTCATTTCTACTTGTATTCTCAGTCAAAATAATCTCCAACAACTATTTGCCTACCAGGAATAAGAGTAATGTGCCAATTGTTATACTGCAACACACACCTACCTCTGATTCCACTATCACAAATCCATATGAGATCATATTTGGCAACTTCATAGCCAGGCATTAAGTTGTTAATCTTGGGGTTGATGCCAACCTTCTTTCCACCTTAAAAAATACAGACACTATTAGATAATGTATGGGGTTGGTTTTTTTAAGCATTCAGACTCAATGCGTAAAAATATATATACTGGATATACTCACTGAAGAACAGCTAAGTGTCTACCCATCAATTCTTAAAGTTCACTTTTATGAAAATGATTTACATTTTAATTATTCCTTCACTTCTGTATTTGATGTCTTAGTACAGTTATGCAGAGAATTAAAAAGGAAAAAGTTTTCAAATGCTTCCTCAAAACGGCAGGGTAACAAGGTTAATGTGATTAAAAAGCTAGTAGAACCATAAAGTTCATTACTATATTCTGTAAGATACCTCTTATTTCTTAAGACTACTGATTACGATCATTATATTCTACAATAATTTTAACAGAACAATTTAAGATTAGTAGAATAAAGTCAGAGACACTGCTTTGCTTCCAACTGACAGACAGTCCAGTTTGTTTCATGTCAGAAAAAACCATTTTACTACCCAATTCTAGTATCCCTTAGGGAGGGATTCTAATATCCCCTCCCTCCTCTACATATGAATTATTAGAGTGAATTCAGATGTAAAGTGAAGGAAGAGACCTACAGTCTAAACTGATGAAGAAGGATTGTTGCAGAAGCTGGAGCTCAAATACAGCCACACAAGTCATTTCCTGCACATTTAGGGCAGTGCAAAAACAGGATTTAAACTGCTGTATCAGATCTAGAAGGGAGATGTTGTTCAGGTTTCATAAATCATTCCTCCTAGTTTTTTGGACTGATGTCACAGATTGACACTACAACTTACTTCTTTATCCCAAACTGAAAATTAAGCTATAGAACCAACATGGGCTGAACATAACTATTTATTTTAGAATTCTGTATATGGAGTGGAAAAAAACTAAAAACATTTTATGAGTGGCACATTCGAGTTGCACTGCTTACCTATGAACAATCTAGCATCAACATTCGGGTATTTGCCAAGGAGCTTTTTGCATACATCAATAGCTGGATCATCGTGATCCTGTACACAAAGCAGCACTTCATACTAGAAAAAAACAAAAAAGCATACACACATATTTACACACTCTTAATATCAATATGGTCTAGAAAATAAAGCTTCATAATGTACAAAACTGAATAAAGGCCATTTTACAGAATTAAAAATAAACTAAGGGGATAGTTTTGCAGCTAAGTAGGGTTATTTTGTAATGCACAACCAACTACTTGTCAAAAAGGAACCGAGCCCGCATCCCAATACACTCTTCTGCCGAGCAATGTTAGTTTTCTTGTTATTGGAAGGATTTCCATTAGGCATGAAGCAAGATATCCTGGTATACAAGGTAAATTCTCTATTTCCGCTTCCATTTTTGTTCACATAAGAATCTTCAATTCAAACTTATATTTAGTGAAGTTACAGCACACAAAATATTAAAGGAATGAAGTTATGATACATTTAACTGCATACCTCTGAACTACACCTTCCTTTACTTTACAGATACATATGCAGAACAGTTGGAAGAAAACCCACACACTTAATTGTGTAATAAAGCTGAGCTCAGGAATACATATATGCATATATAATGTATATGTATTTTCCTCACTAATAGAATAAGGGTTAAAATTAAGAAGTAGTAAGGGAAAACTATAGCTGTTCCAGCAGTCAAGCTAAGTGCTTGTTACACAAAAGCTACAGTGAGCAAGGAAATGGCATTTTAAGAACCACAGTGTTTTGCAACAGCTTAGCAAGCTTTGATGGAGATATCCTTGTTCCTGAATTAATAGCAAATTCCTTGAATACTCCTTACTTGATATAACCTTCCTCATTAAGTTAAATAAATACATTATTTCAAGAAAAAAAGTACTGTTAAACACAAAAAGCCTCAATAATTGATTGCATACAGGATATTGTAGAATGATACTTCTATAATGATACTTCTATATCCAGATTCTCCAAGAAATTCAACCAGAAATAATAAAACTTTGTTATTGCATACAAAGGCCGTTTACTGTGAATTTTTCTGTTTTCAAATATTGGAATGTCAGAGTAAAGAACCTCAAAATGTATGACTAAAGATGAAATACAAAGATGCTTATCTACATAAACTCTACAATCGGGTTCATTTGGACTTAACATGAATAGAAAGATTTATGCCAAAAATCAATATATGCACAGTAGGTAAGAACTGATAAAACTATTAAAATTAAAGTCCTGCAATTTAGAAGCTGCATAATCTTTTCTTGCATAGAAGCCACTTATTTCACACATGGGATGTCACAGACAAGTATCAGAGAATCAGTATCACTGCAGGTTGAACTCAGCTTCACTGGAACAAGGTTAAAATTATTCTTTTCTAATATTTTTTCCCCTGGGCAGCTGAAATTTGAAGCTGTCAGGCAATAGTGTTGTTCTTATTTGTGGTGTAATGTCAGTGTCTTAAATGAAGTATTTTTGTAGTTATTGTACAGAGGTGTTTTCAGTTTGGGGATCTTGTTTTTACTGTATAATCTGTGCCCCAGTAAACTGAAGCATTCATGCCTCCATTTTCACTCCCCTTGAGAAAAATATGGTTGTCACTATTGCTATCTGAAATTCAGATTGGTGTGAAGTGGCAATATTTTAAGATTTCTAACCATATAAAGTTACCATAAGTAAGGGTCAAGAATACATCTCATAAAGCAAGATCCAGCATAACTTTTTCTGAATTCTCAAACAAATTGTATTTGCAGTCAAATGTTTCAACTGCATAATGTTTTGATGGTCATTAAAGTCATAAATAGCTTAAGATATCATTGCAGATTCCATGCCTCAATTATGCTTTAAACTTACCTTGGCCACTTTTCATCTTTATTGCACTTTTGTTGAGTCAAAAGGATTCGAATATTCATGCCTAAAGCTTTTCAAGAGGCCCTAAGCTTCATTACAGAAAAACTATTCAACTTTTAATAACTTCCAAATGGTGGGGGTTTTTTGTTTGTTTTACCCTGCCTACTTAGGAGAAAATTTAAAGCTCTGGGTCAGAATACACAAAGGAAACTCGTTGTACAGCTTGCACATACCTTTGACCTTTTACAACTGAAGCAGTAGTGTCAGAAGTAGTTTTGAGAAGAGTAGAGAAAAGAGTTTTTATTTAAAATAAATTACAAGTTTTAGAATTCAGGAGATATGCAGTAAAAAGTATAGTCCTTTTTCCATCCACAGAAGCATACACCAAGTAGTGACTGATGCAGCAAGCATTTACAGATTTCTCCTTTAAGTTGTAAGCTCCATATAGCAAGGACAGCATCTGACACACATTTATATGACAAAGTCAAACAGGGTTCAACAACAAATGTAAGCTTTCATTAACTATTTGTTTCCCAACACAATTAAGTAGCTTGACTTAATTGTGGCTCACCAGCTGATGATACACCACCTCATCATTGAGCAATTCCTTGTTAGATGATCCATCAGGAAGAACCACCAGCAAGGCTATCAGCTAAGTGTCCTCTTTCTGAGGACTTCTTACAGAAACACAGTTAATTAGGAGAATGTCTGGCCTCTCAAATGATCTCTTCTAGATTGAAGGGCTTCATACTGCTATAAACACTACAATACAGGAATAATGACTAAACAATTCTTAATGTAAAGTATTTGCCATCCCTAAGCCTTGATCATGTTCATTTACAGAAAGCTGTTTTTAAAGGAGTAGATTTCGTTTGCAACATGTAAAATGGGTAATTATGCATTTACTGTGGAAGGAAGTACAATTCAACACATAATCAAGTTGCATAGTTCTAGCTCAAACTCCTGATAAAACTTTGAGGCACAAAAGGAAAAAAATACACTAAACAGTATACATACTTTTGGATAGTCCAGTTCAAAGAAGGTTTCCAAGTTGTTGATCAGGTTAGGATCCACACCTTTCAATGGCTTTAGAAGTGAAACACCAGGAAGTTTGCTATATGGCTGCTTGTCTGTGGCTTTCTTATTGAGATGGAGGCGCCTGTAAACAGAAATAACATATACCATCAGATGAAGAAAATATGCTAGAGAATTAAGTTCAAAACACAGTCTGAACTAAGAAATCTTCGGAGTTAAAACTGCTGCAAAAAATTAGTTTTGATTGTAGAAGTAACAGCTATTTTTATATCTGACAGTTGATGTGTCGGAGACAAAGCCTAAAAAAAAAAAATCTTACATTGTATGTAGGTTAAATTCAGCCTTATTCAACTTAGACATGTCAGGTTAATGCATTTTGCACTATGTATTTTGAACAATAGGAGCCCCACTTTTTTCAAACTGCATAGGAGATAAGACATTTCTGTCTTCTTCTGGAGCATTACAAATCATGGAATTATAACTGGATAATCAGAAAAACTAATTTACTGTAAACAAGGCAAAAAAAGCAAAGGGTCAGGTGCTTCTTCCAGCACTATGCTAAATTGTGCAAGACTTACAGCAAGCTGAAAGCACAGGGGAAACAGTTGACCCTATTGATCAATTTGTTAACAAACACCTCCAAGGAAAAGATAAGGATCAATCAACTATAGCATAAAAATCCTAAACTGGAGACATTGGGCTGGGTCAGCAGCATAGATAAACTGAATATACAATTCCAACCAGCCACAAGTATTTCAGCAATGAATATAAAAAGTAAATTGACAATCATGTCACAACTCACTAACCTGAATGTTTAATCATACACTCCTTTCTGAGTGAATGCAAAATTAAATTCTGAAAGCTTGATGGGCCAGTATTTGCATCAAGTATATATACCTCATACTGTAGATCTCTAACATGCACAGTAGTCAGACTGAAAGGACATTTTATTGTAGCATATACCTAATAATATAAATTCTTATACTATTTACAAACTTCACACTGAAATTTACAAGATGCTGCCTCAGAAAAAAAAGGAACAGGGTTGCTTCAATCTAGTTAAATGGTTAAAAAAAAAAAAAAAGCAAGTTCCTAGGAATCATGGTCCTGAAAAGTATGTCTGACCAAGTGAAATTATTGAACTAAGAAAAGATTCCAGTAGTTCTCTAGAGCTATTTCTTCCTGAAATGGGACAGTGACATTACATTTGTTACCTCATCAGCCCTGCCCCTAACATGCTTCTTTCAGGCAAGTTTGCAGCTGGACACCAGGGGCATAATGCTGTTACAGAAAATAAACAATGGGGTCACAAAGAAAAAAAAACAAACAAACCACACAACAGGAGAACAAAGCAGATGTCCTCATTCTGTTACTGAGTCCAAGCCTAGGCACCGCAGATGTAAACTGAAACAGTCTTGCTGAGCAATCAATAGCCAAGGGACTGTCAGACCAGGTAAGAAAAGCAATAGTTTCAGATAGATACCACAATGAAAGTTTCCTTTCCAATTTTCACAAACATAGCAGCAAACAAGGACTCTGGTGCCAATAAGAAGGGAAAGTCCCAAGAATGCAACTTTGACCAGGAGGAGAAAAAGGTAGATAATGCATGGAAAAAAAAAAATGTACTGCATTTAAAACCAACTGTAGCAATGCTTTGTACAGAGCCAAAAGCCTTGACAAACAGGAAGAGAAGGAAGTGGCAGAATAAATGAAAATCAGGTAAGGAGAGAAAGGATGAAGACAGACTTGAAGCAGGACTGTGATAAAGAATGAGCCCCAAGTGATAAAACTGCAGAATCGTGCGATGCATCTTGTTACACAGCATACTGACACATATGATTATGCAGGTGATTTAATTACATAAGGAAAAGCTTGGTGTAAAAGAGGGAAACCTTGGAAAACATGCAAATGAGGCACGCAGCATTATCAGGATCTCTTCAGCCATGAAACATCATAGAGTATCATTTCGTACGGTAAGACTGTCTGTAACAAGTGATCTTAAAAATAAGACTCCAGTTCATGTTCTATTCATAATGCTGCACAAAAGCAGCAGCCTGCCATCCTGAAAGCACTATGGTATTGTGACACTGAGGTAAAGCAATTTCCATGCCAGTAATTGCAATCTCTGTTGCAGGCTATGGAGCAAGAGGCAAGTTAACAGTAAACCAGATCATTTTACACAGAGAAAGAGTATTTGTCAAGTGACACATTCTGAAAAAGAATTAGAAAATTTAGTTGAAAACCTACCAGAGGAATAGTATAACCATTATAAAAAACAAGTTATAATATTCAAATTAAGGCTAACATTTAATATGGAAGTCAAATAAGAGACTAAATTTAAACATTAACAATGTTGATGTAGGAATGTTCTAGATGAAGTTCTGTGCTACAGAGCATACACTGAAGTCTCCAAAGCAGAGGTAAGGGAAAGCTTTAAACTGGTATTTTTGAGCACTAACTTGTAGTTATGGTGGCATTTTTTTCTAACTCAGCCTAATGCAGTAAGCCACAGGACACACTACACCAAGGAATGTATGACAACTTTGAACTCTGAAACAGAGGCTAGGCACTTTCAGAACCTATGAGTGAAAGACCATATTATCTACAAGAACTTATGCACCTACATTTTTAATGGATCAGCCTGCAATCTTTAGGTAGCAAAACTGAAATTCCTTCTAAGCAGTCTAGTGCTGGTGCACATAGGTATGTAAAGAAAAAGCAGCAGGATGCACAATAGCGTTAGAAGCTATAGTTCAACTACCCTACATCATGTAAGAAGCATCTGCAAAAAATTCTCAAGCTTGGTTCCTTAACATGATAGGAACCCATAGAAGCAGCTATAATCTAGATCCCTTCTCTCAGCAGAGGTAAGAAGGTATTTACAAAACCAAAATCCAGCTACTGAGTTATCACTGCCCAATATACTAAATGATAAATTCTTGCTAACCTGTATCAAATAAGCCACAAAACTTTTTTTTTTTTAAATTGTCAAGGCTACAGTTCCTCTTCTCACCTCATGGAGGGTAAGAGAAAAATCCCAGCAAAGCAAAAAGCTTGCTACAGTAGACAGACCACCAGGTCTCTAAGCTGATGAAGCAACAGATGCCTTTAAAAGCAGATGAAAAAGAAAGATGCAGGAAGCACTGAAGAGTATGAAGCACTGAAGAGCACGGTGCTCTTGAAGGCTGTCCCCACAGGCCATAGAGGTCAGCTAGCAGATCATTACTTCTGAAACAGGCAGTTTTCCTGCTTCTACTTCTGAATATACATACTACACCTTCCCCAGTTTGTTTTCATGTTAGTGAGCTGAACCATCTCACATAGCTGTTTGTGGAGTGTTGGTCTTTTATGGAGTAGTAGACAGATCTCAGCTTGAACAGGAAAAATATAATGTAAGATTATCCTGCTGCTTTTGGCAACAGAAAGGTAAAGAGGATGAGCTCCCCATATCTTCCTTACTTTTTATACGTATCTTGTGTTAAGACTTCCAGAAACCCATACCTTTATGTAAGGAGAAAAAAAAAATTTAGATGCCCTAACAAATTGGACAGAATTATTCTTAAGGCCCTGATCCTGTTTTCAACCTTTTCTCACTCTACAGTGGAGCTTTATAATATACTTGAACCAGTTTA
This sequence comes from Scolopax mira, assembly GCA_004320125.1. Lineage (NCBI taxonomy): Eukaryota > Metazoa > Chordata > Aves > Charadriiformes > Scolopacidae > Scolopax > Scolopax mira. The sequence goes on along the minus strand of BJBW01012783.1, from coordinate 75,728 downwards.
ATTACAGGCTACTGCTCAGAGGCACTCCCTCTTTCGTCCTTTCCCCTATTTTTCTGGGATGTGCTGTGCTTCTCAGTGGTGCTGACATTTGTCTAATCCCACAGTAACCTAGTTGAGATACTTAAACACTTAACGATACCATACTATATATATATATATATATACTATACTTAACTATAAAGTGACAAAATGCTGACATTACATATAGGGTTAACTTCACAAGTAAACAGTTTGAAAGGATGATCATGCAGATTCAGTAGCAGCAAAGATCCCCCATGTTCCTTCTCTGTGCTGCCATCAACACCAGCCAAACAAGACACCGTGCCAGTATCAATGCCCGCACAATCCTGCTTCGACTCACAAATCCTGAGGTGGGAGGAAAGAGGCCAGATTTAACTTTGCTATTTTCTGAGGAGGCTGCAAGAAGCTCCAGAGCATGTTCAAGAAGGTGGCTGTGAATATCCTGCCAAGATCATGGGAGAAGATGAGAAATAGGGTCTCCTTCCTCCTCAGGCTATAGTGGGCTTCCAGAAGAGCTTAAGCCCGCTCACCCTAGAGTCAGAGGAGGACCAGTATCAGCATAAAGGAAGCATCAGGGGCCCAACACTTTCCCTTAGAAAAGGAATTTTGGGTCAGGCACCTGAAAACTCTTCCACAACCAACTCTGCATCACAGCTCTTTACAGCGTTCTTATAACTTGCTCTTTCCTTATTTGTCTGCCAGAAAGAACTAACTAGAATTAATTGCTAGCATAAAACATTGCCAGCATCCACAAGTGACTCTTGAAGTAGTATTTAAGGCATGCCACCCTTTTATCTCTCTTGACTGAAAGGAAGACATCAGCCCACTGAAATCTGCTTGTGCCAGTTCGGGATCTTTGTGTGCTTGCCTGGATCTACCAGAACATTCTCAGGTAGGTGGTCTTGTCCGTCCAATTCAATGGCCATATGGACACAGGGCAAGTCAATCCACCCACCAACCTAACAGTTACTCAAGTTTCTAATCCAACAACAGGGAGAAGTAGAAACACGGCTGAGGACAAGCAGAAAGGACTTAAGAGGAAACCCCTGTGTCACTTCTAGTGTGACATCAACTGTAATTAAAAACAATTAATACGTCACTTGGTCTTGATAAAATGCCCAGAGATAGGGGGAAGTAGACAAGTCTGAAAGAAGGAAATGGTGGGCAAGACCCAGGTACCCACTTTATAATACAGACTGGTGGCTCTCCACCAGCAGAGACACAGTCATAGGTTTGTGCATGCCTGCAAAAAAAAAAAAAATCTGCAAACAAAGGTAATCCTACTGTTTGCATATGAGAAGTTTACATTGAAAAGCATGCTGCAATTGGTTAGCACTTCATCACACACCAGATGAGGGCAGAAAGCAGATCATGTATTTAATTCACTTTCAGTGCATTTTTTCTGCGCTACGCATGCCCCACAGATAAAAAAAAAGGACCTTAGAATGAGATGTACTGAAAATCCAGTGGGCAGTTGAGAGGAAGGGGAAGGATTAAAAAAAAACAAAAAACACCCCACCACCTTAAGAACAAGTTCCAAAATAGCAACAGTCAAAGCTCCTTTTTTTGGCCCAATTAGAGGAATTAAATGAGACAGAACCTAGATAGTGATCACTCTAATTTTTCAGAAGATAAATATTCTGAAAAACCAAACATCAAATTTGCTCTTCGAGTTTTGGGAAGCAGCAGTTCAGTCAGTGGCTATTAATAACGACAATTAAAATCATAGACTGTAGAACAGTAGAAATCCTATTTCACATTCTGAATTTGAAACCTTCATACACGGCTGAAATTCTTTAAGAACCACCTTCAAAATATTATCACAGAAGTCATGTTCAGTGGATGCAATCCGTGACTTATACAGAAGAAGGGGAGAGAAGGCAGAATTTGAACTACTTTCATGTAGATATGTTTAGGTCTTTTTTAAGACCTCCCTTTTTTAAGACACTCCCTCTTTTAATCTAGAAATTCTTCTCCAACTCCCTTCCCTCCCTTACACCTGCATAATAAGAGAGAAACAAACAGGCTCCCATACAATAGCTTGTAGTTAAACATGAAGTAATGCGAACCCTTTTACTGTCCAAATACTAGATACTTTACAAGTCAGCAAGCTGAAATGAAGTGTGCTTAACAAAAACAAGTTGCCTACAACACAGCCATTACTGGATCATACTAAGCATTAAAATGAACACACAGTTTTTCCTTGTAGTCTATCTGCAGGCTGCCATCAAAATAGCAATTCATTCCCTGCTTCTGCTTTCCCACACCCTCAGCCTACTGGTGGCTATAAAGCAGTCAGCGCCACAAGATAAATTGGATCAGCCTGCTGATCAAACAGAGAACTATACCACAGAAAAAGCTAGCTCACCAATCTGAGTCACCACATAGCCACACGCTCACTAAAGGCAGATTACGACAGAAATATTCAGAAAGGTGTAGGGATGGGAGGGGATTTGGATTATCCCTTTGAGCGTCAAGAGCTACTGAGGCATAGAAATAAGAATGTCTTTACAACACAGACTCCTTGCAACAAGCGTTACAGAACTTTGTAGAACTGCATCCAGCATGATTTGTGTTTTACTTATGAAAGCATCTCCAGTGTATGGCAGAACCATGGGTCAGATCAACCAGACACAGCAGAGAGCTTTTAGTACAGGATCAAACCCTCAATGTTTGTATGGGATCTGTACAAAAAAGTGCAGGATCTTTTAAAACACAAAACGCATTTTTCCTGTAAGACTATTCAATTTGTTCTTACGACTTATTTTGCAAATCTATAGGATTTCCTGCTTAGGAAGCTAGCTCACCCCCACAGACTTCATAAGGCACAAGTTTAAATGACAGTATCATTTGCTAAACATTGCATGATGTGCTCTCTACAGACCCCAGGTTGCTCCTTAGTAGTCCCTTTGTGCCAAAGAACCCTGTCACCCATCAACATTTTCCAGCTTCTCCCTAAAAGCTTCCAAGCAGTTAACTGTCAGTAACATAATTATGTTAATGACTAAACAGAAACTACATTAACAAATCATAAAGCAGATACCATGCCAGTATTCTCTTAGTTTTCAGCGGATGATAGGCCATTTTTTATTCAATTAAGTACACTGCAAGTGTTCCCACAGTACAAAACTGCATACCACTGAAGCAGAAATCTTACTCAAACACCAATTTACACAAGTTTGAACAGAGTCCCAGGTCCTATTACCCCAGCTGGGGTACTCAAAAAAAAATTGTAAACCTTGTCTGCACTACAGAATTGTCAGCAAGACAGTGCCACTGTTTTCTTGCTAAAAATTCAAGGTCTTGGAGACCTTGAATAAGCCTCCTATAAGGAACGTCAGAAACTGAAGATAGCCATTATAAAAAAGCTCTTTGAAAGAAAATGTTAAGGTAAAGTAACTCTTCTACACTCAACACCGTATTTGACAACGTTTCAGAAAGGCAATTTTTTCCCCACATTTCCAAGAGATGCAAACCAGAAAGATTAACATAGTAAAATTCACCTTTCCTATCTAAAAAAAAAAAAAAGCAACACACAATGCTTTTGTTCATAGACCCTTAAAAACACTGTTTACCTCCCTTGCCACTACAGAGCCTATATAAAACAATCTGCTTGGAAATGGTGTTATGAAATATGTATCACTTCTCAGAAATGTTTAAAAGGAAGTGTGGAGTACCTTAGTTTTGAAACATCTCATTAGCATTTCAAAAAGGTCAACAGGTACAACCTTTCACACTGTATTTCAACCACCCACTATGCAGGCAGGGGAAAAAGCAGCCAAAGAACCAGACTCCTACAGCCTCAAAAGCCTGTCTACTCCACCCTCTCTCCTAGTCCACCATAAAGATCTATGAAGATGAAGAAAGGAATAATTTCCCTACTTTCTAGTTGCTACTTCTGTTAGTATATTTTGAACTGTTAATTTCTCATGAAGGCGATAAGCCTGCAAGTTTTCTACCTCTTTTTAACAGGGATCTCATTTTAGCAAGGCTTACAAGAAAAAATACATGTTGACCTAAGATAAAGAAATGTAATTCCTTAGTAACAGCTCAGTATATTGACTGAAATCTGATTTTCAGTAGCTTGATTATTCTACATTAGTCACAAGCACACCTTGTTTAATGTAGTATTTTTTTCTGCTTCATAAGGAAGATACCCATTAGCAAGCCAAAGCAGCAGTCACCTGAGAAGTCATAATTGACTACACATATTGAACCAAGACCTCAAGACAAGCACTTCATAAAAACAGGACACTCACAAACAACATTAAAATGAATGTTTAATTTACAGATTCCTCTCCATGGACTGTACTGCCAACAAAGCTGAGATGAGCCCTACCAACGGGGTTAAAACACCACAAACCAAAACAGTCTTCTGGCAACAAAGATTCATTAGAACAGCAGGCTAACTAATAGCTTAAGAAGATTGGTCTGCTAAAAGCACCTATCAAGCACTCAAAATTTGCTTTAAGAAATATATAAAAAGCAGAAAGGTAGAAATAGCACTGTCAAGATAGTCACAGAATTGCCAGAGTTGGAAGGGACCTCTAGAGATCATCTAGTCCAACTCTCCTGACAAAGCAGGGTTGCCCAGAGCACATCACTCAGGACAGCATCCAGGTGGGTCTTCCTATGTTCCAGCTTGAGTCTGTTGTCCCTTGTACTAGCACTGCAAAGAGTCCATCTCCAACATCCTTTAAACCACCTTTTAGATACTTATAACTATTGATAAGGTCTCCCCCTTCGCTTGTCCAGGCCCCAGCTCTTTGAGCCTTTCCTCATAAGGGAGATGGTCCAATCTTAACTCTGTAAAATGCTTCACTTCAGCCTTCTATCTTTGTCTGCACCTATAAACATGTTTTTACCTTTTTGTCTAAAGGACAGCGCAAGACTTCCTTTATGCATGATACAACTTCGGTAATTTGCATCATTATGAATTTACCCAGGCCAATTATGAGAGAGTATAGTCTACCCTAGGTCCTCATCCACTATTATTAAAGGCAACATATTTAAGAATATGCAAAGCTATTCACCTTGCAATTAGCAAAATAAAAGGCTTTTTTTAATCTATTGTGAGAAATGTTTTTCTATAGAGAGTAATTATTTCTTTTAAACCACAGTCTTCAGTAAAATGCAAAACCAGTATCAAGTGCATCAAAAATCAAGACCTCATTTCAGTTAAAATAAAAAGTAAAATCCAGTGAGCTCTGACACCACTATTTGGCATTATGCAATTCCCAGGGAGTAATGGACACGAATACCAAAGGGTGTTCTAGTAAACCAGTAAAACTAGTTACATAGTTAGCATGCAACACAACAGTTCTGTCAAATTTCACAAATTAATTTTTAAAGTCACCCATCTTAAAAGTTAGGCCTTTTTTGGAAAAAAATGGTTTGGTAAACCCTCAACTTCTTTAAACTTTTGAAATTTTTATAGCCTGACAAAATATTATATTCTTCATCATCCCACTGTTCAGCATCTTCCATTCCAGTGATATACAAGGCTGGATGTTTTTTTGCCTGCCAATAGCTCCACTAACACAATCTATTTCATTCCCAGCTTACATACTCTGTATCTTGCAGTCTTTTCTCTTCCCCTTCCATGCAAACCATTCAAACAGATGTGCGTTGTTTCTGAAGCCCACTTGTCACATCTATGGCACCATCTTCCCTCCACTCAACATAAGCACACCATCTAGTCTGCTACAATCCCTCTCCTTTAATTCTACCCTAGACAGTCTTTAATCTAGGCTTTGGTTCTTTGCATTCTATTAAATCATTCATGTTCAGAGCTGCTGCTACCATGCTGTCATCCCAATATTTATATAGTCTGTATCTTAGCCTCCTGACTCACACTATAAATTGGCCTTCTCTAATGCCTCCAACATTATGGTTTTTCTCCCACATTGTTATCACTCTGAGTTTTGGTTCTGCACTGTTTTGCTTTCCCTAATTATTAATCTTAATACAGAAGCTCACTCAACCACAGTATAACTAACTCAAAAATATACTCCTGCTTTCTCCAGATCCATCTTCCCTTAGGGATTACCTAAATTTCAGTCTTGCAACTACAGTGTCAGGTAAATTTCAATTTGTTTAAGTTTAAATGAGCAACATCACCTCCTTCAACCACTTACAACCTCCTTCTCAGTCTATTGCTTTGCAATAGTCCAGGCAGCAGCCTGGGTGTCATTTTTCACAAAACCACAGAGCAACAGAGGCTGGAAGGCACCTCTGGAGATCAGCTACTCCAGCCCTCTGGCTCAAAGCAGGATTAACTAGATTAGGTTTGCTTAGGAGCACCCAGTCAGCCTTTCCTGTCTCCAAGGATGGAGCCTCCACAACCACTCTGAAAAGCCTGTTCCAGTGGTCAACCATGAAAGTCTTGTTTTGTTTAAAATTAAAGTATTTAATTTTAAGTTGTGCTTGATGCCTCTTTTCTTCTCAGTGGTGCCCCATTGAGAAGAATCTTCCTTGCATCTTTCCACATCCCCAAAAATTAGTTATTTACACACAATAATGGGAGCTCTCTAAGCCTTCTCCAGGCTGAATAGTTCCGGCTCTCAGACCCTCCTTGTATGTCAAATGCTGACCATCATCTCCATAGCCCTAAGACAGACTGTTGCAGTATATCCATGTCTCTCATACTGGGGAGCCCAAAAGTCTGAGCTGTACTCCAGACATGGCCTTACTGGTGCTGTGCAGCAGGGAAGGATCACCTCCCTCAATTGCCAGCAAAGAAGTCCAGGATGCTGGTGGCTTTCTTTGTCACCACAGGTATAATACTGTTTATAGTTAAACTGACATCCACCAGCACTCCCAGGTCTTTCTCTGCCATGCTACTTTCTAGCTGGTACATGGAGTTATATTCTTGGCATTTGCCTTGCTTGAGCTTTATGAGGTTCCTGTCAGACCATTTCTTCTGTGGTCCGTCCAGTTCCCTCTGAATGGCAGCACAGCCACCTGGTATGGCAGGCATTCCTCCTAGTTCTGTATCATCAGCAAGCTTGCTGATACGTACCATCCTCCAGATCATTAATGAAGATGTGAAGCACTGCTGGAGTCAGCACTGACCCCTGATGGTCTTGTGCAATTCAAACTTGGAATCCCTTTAGTGGTTTCAATCTTCAATCACAAGCTAAAATTATCACATCCATGCACTGTGCATAGAGCAAATTGCTTAAATTTGGTCCAGCATTGAGCAGGAACTGAACCTTCAACAGGTATCTCCAGCCTGAAGCGCTCTGATTTTCTTCAGAGTGATGAAAAAACAGACTCTCAGTTTTGTCTCTAGATTGTTAAAGCCTGAGCCACTTGTGTGTTCCCAAACCCTGTCATTTTCCTGTGTTTCTCCCCAGTAACTTTACTTGATTGTGTATCTTTGCATTGTTGTCCTTCAGATTTGCCTTCGCTACAATGCTGTCATTCACTGAGTAAAAGCAGCTCATCAAGTTGTATGGATGTAACACTCACAGGAAGTATCTTAAGGTTTCTACATAAAATAGGGTCCATCCTCAATGCACAGATTATTGGAGACAGGGATACTGAGAGAAAGAGTAAGAAGATAGAAACGTTACCCAAGATCAAACAGAAGCCTCAGATAATTTTCCAACTTTTCTCCAACATCCCAGTTTGTGGTCAAACATCCAAGTCTTTTTTTATTTGCTTTTAAGCCTCTAAGATTTTCTGCAGAGATTGCTAATACAGATCATGAGTTTTCTCCATTCCCCATTCCACATATACAAGATCACAGATAACAACCCATTGTTAAAGTTACTAACATTTTACATCAACTTTGTTATCAGCTACATAACTGGAAAAAACATTCACTCCAAGGTAGACAACCTGCATGGAAAATTTAAGCATAAGTGGCTGAAGTTCAATAAAGATTCAGCTAAGGAATAAAGACAAACCCCCGAGCATACACAGCATTCCACATGTGCTAGATGTCTTCTAGCCAGCTCCTGGAAAAACTCCAGTACAATTACACTTCTCAGTTTTCTGTTTGAGTTTGATTATCAACAAGAGGAAAGGGTACCTCTAATTTCAGGAGTACTTGTATTATCTCCATCAAAATGCTAGTTCACTGGTAAGACTTGGTAGTAACGAGTTGTCTAAAAACCACTTTTTAAATTAGGTCTACACTACATCCCCCTCCTGGCTCCTACCTGTGACAAGACTGCCTCTGAAGTACTTCCACAAACCAAAGAAAATGCAACACTGTGATGGCAGAGCGAATAACTACTACTGCTTCTAACAGCCACTTCAGCCAGTCTATTACCAGTTGTTGGTAGTGGAAAATATAAGACAGTCCAAAGGAACAGACAGCCCCACCAGTGAGCTAAAAGGTGAAAAGAAGTCAACAGAAGACAAGGAGAGCAGACAGAGAAGGGCACACCGGGACACAAGTCAGGGACTAAGCAGCAAAGGAGGGACAAAGGAAAGAAACAGAGTGAAAAGACAATAAAATAGGACCATAAGAAATAGAATTTTCTTAAGAATGAAACATCACAAAAACCAAACACAGTAATAGATTATTAACCAAAAGCATCAAGATGACTTCACAGAAAACAAAAACCAAACAAGTCAAACATTGTCTATGTGAGACCTTTTGTTTAGGTTTGGAAGCCATGTTTAGAAAGCCTCGCACAAGTACTTCAGGAAATTTGAGTTTTATGCATCTGTGCAAACTGAATTTCCTCCTTGTGTGAATATGCATTACACTAAGGCTATTAATTCTAGTTACATTCAGGTGTTTTATTACATTTATATATTTCTGAAAGTCTTGGGTTTCACTCAGCAGACAAGGCACAATGGGCCCAATTACATCCAAATGCCACATGAATGCGGAATTCATTATTTTTTTTCTATTGACTGTAGTAACTTATAGACAATTAAGTTATTTTAAAGAGCTAAAACCAGCAACATGTTTATCAATTAAATGACATGCACTACCGTTCCCATTTGCACCTGGGAAACAAGGCAATGAACAACCACAGTATCAACTGACCATACATGCCTTCAAGAAAGTGATATACATTAAGTGCTATAATTAGAATTGTCGCTGACAACTGCTACAAGAACAAAGGAGACTCAAAACCAGAACATGACACCTGAAGTCTGGTTTTGTGGATCAGGCAAATAAAGCAGCAAGACAGAAACAACCTAAGAGATTTACCAAACATTTCCTAGTAACTCTGTGGCAGAGAAGTTCAGTGCAAGTCACCAAAGACTGAATTTGACTTCCATAACTTCCTTTCTATTGACTCTCCTCAATCCTACCTATAAATTTACAGCAATACCTCTACTTTGTGTTCACATTAAAATGGTGATCAACAACAAAACAGTGACAGTTATTTACAGAAAAAAATACAAAACCTTTCATTTTTTTTTAATGTTTGAAGACACAGTAGGGAAACAGATCAAATTGATAAGACATTTTCAAGGTTCTGCAGGGTTGGCTTGCCAGCTTTATTTTCGGAAGAGACACAGCATGTTCAGAAAACTCCTATAGTTTTTAAACTAGCGCAATCTATTTAGAAATACAGTTAAAACAGTAAATCCACTGTTACAGATCTTACTAACCGGTGATTCAGAATTACGAGATGTGTTAAGAATGCCATGAACTCCCAAAAAACAGCTTTAGCTTTGGGTTCTTTTTGTTACTTTTTCTCTTATTTCACAAGACTTATGTTCCACTCTTCACATGTCCTTAGAACAGATGTTAATAAGAAATATTAACTAACTATTTTAGTAGACTGCTGAAATAGAAACATTTACTCACCAGTTTCCTGAACAACATTTTAGCCCAACACTATAAGTATTTTTTCCTTATTAGCACATTATATACATCATCTTCCATTTCAGATATAGCTATACACTTAGTTTTAGTTATGAAAGTTCATTTCAGTTGTCCATAAAACTACCCAAGTTTAGATGGTTTCAAAGTCACTATATCAGATAATCTCCAGTAGTGAACTCTTCCTGTGGCTCAACCCCAACTGAAGAGGCTAAATCCATGCAATGAAAAGTCTTAGTCAAGGTTCTGAGCTGAGTATAAAGGATAGCAACTCAGGTCAAATATCACAACCCTTACTATGCAGGGTAATACACACAGACTGCACTTTATCTAGTTACTAGACATGAAAAACCCTCCTATTTGGTTCATATTTATTGCATTTACTTCACTGACTCAGTATTACTGAGAGCACACCAAACCAAGACTCATTTCACAGTCACATAAATTAGACAATTTATAAAGACCAGCCCTTTGACTTAACAGTATTGCTATTTGCATTTCATTGCTTCAGCTCACCTGTTTGTAAGTAGTGTGAAATCAAATCATCCTACTATACTACTACTACTTTGTAAATCAAAACCATTCAGGGTGGTGAGGGAAGGGCATTGGGGGAAAGAGGTAGCAGAAATCAAATTTTGCCAACACGGATTTTGCAAAAAGAACAGACAGACATTCTTCCTCAACTGAAGCTTTGTGCAGAAGATATCCAAACCCCACATCTTTTCAAGCAATTACAGCACAAGCCAACACAGCTGACATGTTGTCAAGACCTTAACCTTGACAACAACTGCTGACAAGACTTCAAGACAAAAACAAGTATCTTATTTTCTTGATTAATCCCGCTTATCTACTTAATTCACACTTTTTCCAAGTAGTTTGCTAAATGAAATATCTAAAACACCATTGGGGAACCTCAAGAGGAGGTGCCTAGGCCACAACAGCTCTGCTGACATGTTTCAACATTGAGTACTTGCAGTGGCACAACTCACCAGTTCAGCACTGCTAGATGCAGTGCAGATCAAAAACAAAAAAAAAACCTAACACAATGACTTTAAAGAAGTGTTAAACCAACAATGATGTCCATAAAGAGAAAACAGGACGATGAATTATCATCTTTCTTCATTTCCTGTACCAGCTACAGTAAGTACATGACAAGTATCACATAACTCTACTCTAATACTACACCCTCTCACTGACATCCAGAGGAGTTTCTGCCTATAAGGAGAGGCCTCCCATCATATCTCAGTGGTCCCTTCCCCATAAATGCACTCCAGCAGTCAAAGCAAACACAGTTGGTTACCTTCTCCTGCTAAATTCCCTTCACAGGAGTATCTTTCTTGCAGGACCAGGCCATTCCTCCAGACAACCCCATAGCCCTCCTCCCTTGCAAAGGGTGGTGCTTACATGTGGCACAGGGTCCATACTCACTAGAACAGTACCGTCTCCAGCCATCAACTGTATCTCGCCAGCTCCAGTTTCCCAGCACCACCACAGCCACTGTGAGGACATCTCCCCAAGATGGCTGCTGTAGGTGTCCAGTGCTTCTTTAATTTCACTACAAGCAAAGGGCATGATCACACTATGGGGAACAGCAGTTCTTGTTTCCACAGATCTGCTAAATCACTGTAACTGGGGCAGCTTCTCCACCACAGCCTGCCAACCCAGCACAGCTTGCAATCTGGTCACTTCAGTGCTACCAGCTGCTCACTTCCAACCAAGGGCCACTTTTAAGTGCTGAACACTAAACATCCCTGTTACCACCACCCCATTACTCTGACAAAGACAGCCAGCTCCCAGCTTTTGACCTGCTGAGGTGGCATCTCAAGATACCTGCTGGAAGCACTCTTTTCTCCAGTGGTCGGTCTCACAGGTTGGGATAAGATCACCCCAATTCTTACCTATCCCCTTCGCAACTGGTAAGTTTTCCACCTGACAACACATTGTTTGCATTAACTCCCCATACACAATACATACCCTTGCAACACAAATCCCCAACAACAAAAAACACACTCCTTCCAAGCTTCACACCCCAGCAAATACTCCAGCCACAGGCCAAACCAGGTCCAGCTGCTACCTGCAGTCTCCACCAATTACTGTCACAGGCAAAAGAGTCTCAAGTCAGGTAATTCTACTTACTTTAAATTATCGCCAATTTAACAGGCAATTAATTAGCAATTTGGGTATTTAGAAAAAAGAGAATTAATTTAACTTTTAGGGAAGCACCTTCTGTCCTCCTTCTCCAGGCTCAGCTTCAGTCAGAGACCTTTCCTCCCCACCTTTCTAGCTGAACTGCTCTTGTTTTCATTGCTCCTTATGCTTGGTCCCTGCCAAGCCCTTCAGTGAGGCAACTCAGGAGGCAAGGGTCAGCACGTAATGGTTTTTCTGCCACACCTTGCTTCTTACTCATTTTCCTCCACTGCTGGTTGCACCTTAACAGTTACTATGCTCCAGCAAGTGTACCCGCTCTTGTATCATTTAGGTTTCAGCCCCTTTGGCAGAGATTCTGTCCCAATAGAGGTCTGCCATGGGCTGCAGTCTCCTCAGGCTGGGTCACCCACAGGCTGCAGCCCCTCAGGGTGTCCTCACAGGTCGCAGTCCCTTCAGGGTTATGAATACTTGCTCTGTCATGGCTTACCTGCAGCCCACAGTCCATTCAGGAGCATTTCTGCTCCAGTGCAGCCTCCGCTTGAGGGTGTAGCTCCTGTGACAAGGACTGCTCAACAATGTCCCCTTCCTCTGGCTGTCCTCTATTCTATCCTCACGTTCTTAGTGCATCTCATCCTTTTTCCTCTTGTTTGTCCTCTCATATGTCTGTACCCATGTGTGTCTCTTGCCTCCTGCAGCTGCCACTCTTTCTTAAAAGATTTATGAGCAGCAGCACCACACACAATTATCTGATCAGTTGAGGTTTTAGCATGCAATGGGTTCTTTTCATGAGCTTCAAAGCTGCCCAGAATCAGCTGTGCCCATAGTAGTCCATGGCCTCTTTCCCCCACCAGGCACCCTTGCAGCTTCCCAGCACAGAAATCCCACCATTTCTGCCCAAGAAAACCTATACAGCTACTTTTCAAGAAAGAAGGTAATTATCCAAGTAAATATAAGATCTCAAGACAACTGAAAAACAGTAAAGAAAAATGACCTTGTAAGTGATTTCTCATTAAAAAAAGGAAGAAGGCAATCATGGCCAAGGGCAGCAGAAGCAAATCTCTAGCATCTAAAAGTTCAAGAGGAGATCTGCCTTCAACAAGGGCTGGGGTTTATCGCTGATACTTACCAGATGCACATGGAACAGCAAAAAAGGAGACTAGATTGGCACAAGCAAAGCAAATGGAAACTCAGATATTTTCTGAGCCCTGTAGCAATACAACAGCAGCCTTTTATTTAAGAGAGTAAAAACAGAGTCTTCTACAGAAAGAGAGGTGTGTTCTTAACCGTTTCTACACATACCCATGGACAACTTGCCTCACGCGCTCAAGCAGGAGCCTGCTTTGTTTGTCAGCCACCAAAAAGAAACACTCCTCACAACCCCCCTGAAGCATTTTTCTTGAAGTTATCAAAGAAGGGTCTGGACACTATATATACTTCTTTTTACTAGCACTACCATTATTTCTCGGGGGGGTGGGGGGGAGCGTATTGATAGCTAAAATCTGTCTGGTCAGCAGAGGGTACTGCGCTAGTTGGGTCGTTCTACTGTACACTCGTTGCACAGCCGAAAAAAAAACCCAAAAAAGCCCACATATTTTGTAACCATTGTGCGTTTCGGCTCTCCCACCATCAGCACAAAATCCCAGCTTTACAGGTATACAGGGGAAAAAAAGAAAAAAAAAAAACAACACAAACCCCAAGCCTTCCCTAGCAGCGCTGAAGGCGGCGGACCAGAGATCACGGTGCGAAAACACAAGCCTAGAAAGAAGGGGTTCTCCCCCCGAGGAGCGATGGCAGCGGACACGGCCCCTCACAGCAGCCGGGATGCGCGCCGGGCCCCACAGGAGACCGCCAGCCCGCAGGTGAGTCCCGCACACACCCCCGGCCCCGCTCCTGGGCCAGGGGAGCTCCCGCTGCCTGACACCCGCGGAGGGGAAGGCGGTGTGGCGGCGGGGGACGAGGCCCGCTGCCCCGCTCCTCAGCGGCGCGATGGCGGGTGGGCGAGGGAACAACGCCGCCGCCATCCCCCCTTCCTGCCTCTCTCCCTCCCCGCCGCCATTCCCCCACCTCCCCGCCGCCCACGCTTACGTATAGATGATGGACATGAAGTGCATGAGCCAGAGCACGACGAAGAGGATGAGCCCGAAGATGGCGAGTCCCTCCAGAGCTAGGGCTAGCACCGCCATCCCCAGGGCGCAGCGGCCCGGGCAGGAGCCGGCAGCGGAGCGGGAGCGAAAGGAGGAAAGGCGGGAGCCTCGGCGGCCTGTCGGCGGGCAGTGCGGGTGGGCTCTCCAAGTGCCTCCCCTTGCTGCTCCTCCACCGGCCCGGCGGCCTCCGCGCACTGAGAAGCCACCGGCCCGGCCTGCCCGCCTGCCGCCGCCCGCCCCCGCCCCCGCCTTTCTGTCAGGCGCAGGCCCCGCCCGCCCCGCGCTCGCGTCCGGCCCCGGGGGGGGGCGGGGCGGCCCAGTCACGGGGATGGCGGCGGCGGAGCGGGCGGTTAGATCCGTTACCGCACCTCCCCTGCCTGGGGTAGGGACCGGCCCGGCCTCTTGCTCCGCCGCCGGCTGCGTGACCTTGGAGGTGGCCCACCTTGGGCCGGGCCGGTAGCACCGGGAGGCGTCGCCGACGGGCGCGGCAGGGGGATGGCCCGGCCTGGACGTCGCCGAGAAGGGGTGCGGTGGCGGCGGAGGCGCTCGGTGTTTGCCCTCAGGCTTTGCTGGTGGCTTTTAACAACGCTCGCCGCCCCGCGGAGGCCCCGTGTGGGCGCAGCTGAGCAGTTCGCGGCCTTCCATCCGCAGCAGCGGGGCTGGGGGTCGCCGAGCTGACCGAGCTCAGGTGACCCCCTAGGGCTGTACAGCCGCTGGTATTTTTTTTTATTTATTTGCTGTTTTGGCGCCCAAAAGCTTTCCCGGTGACCTCGGGTGCTGTGGGGTAGGACTGCTCTTCCCAGCAGAGGTGTGCTGCTGGAAGTCCCTGATGGTGCCGCTCCTCCCTGGGCCCAGCCATCGCCCAGAGCACCAGGGCCTTGCCTGTGACCCGGCTGCAGCCACCCACAGCCAGCCCCGCCATGGTGAAGCAGCCTGGTGACCGCCTGCCTTGGCTAGGTTTGGGTTAGTGCCTGGTTAATGAGTCTGTCGCTTGTAACTAATCTTATAATCCTGCCTTTATTTGGTGACAGTATTTATAGCAATTCCCATTACTGAGAAGTTGTCCCCCATTTTCACGAAATCATAGAATTGTCAGAGTTGGAAGGGACCTCTAGAGATCATCTAGTCCAACTCCCCTGCTAAAGCAGGATTGTCCAGAGCACATCACTCAGGACTACATCCACGTGGGTCTTGAAGATCTCCAGGGAAGGGGACTCCACAGCCTCCCTGGGCAGCCTCTTCCAGGGCTCCATCACCCTCACCGGAAAGAAGTTTTTCCTCGTATTTGAATGGAACTTCCTATGTTCCAGCTTGTGCCTGTTGTCCTCTTGCTGGAAACCACTGAAAAGAGTCTGGCTCCATCATCCTTCAACTAACCCTTTAGATACTTGTAACATAGATAGGGTCTCCCCTCAGCCTTCTCCAGGCTAAAAAGCCCCAGCTCTTTGAGCCTTTCCTCATAAGGGAGGTGCTCTAATCCCTTAATCATCTTCATTGCCCTAAGGTGGACTCTCTCCAGTAGTTCCCTGTCCCTCTTGAACTGGGTAGCCCAGACCTGGCTGCAGTATTCCAGTTGTGGCCTCACCAGTACAGAATAGAGAAGAAGAAGGACTTCCCTCGAGCTGCTGGCCACACTTCCCTATGCAGCTCAGGATTCCATTGGCCCTCTTGGCAACAAGGACACATTGCTGGCTCATGGAAAATGCTATCCATCAGGGATAGCAAATCCCCTGGTGGATAGAAATTTGAGGAGATGTGTATGAATAATCTTCCCAGCACTTCTGTTCGGCTTTTACCATTTACACTGGTGTTTTGGATCTGGGGTCAGAAATGTCAAAATTGCCTTTTCTGCACATTGTGTAATAGGCAAACACACATTGCATTAACTGTTTTAAATTTAACTCCGTTAATCTGGGGTATGCTGCCCAAAGACAAAACTACTTGAGTGCCTTTGGCAGCATACTGAGCTTCCCAGGTGCAGGTTAGTTCTACTCTGGAAGACGTGCAGCCATACATAAGAGATTACAGTTACCTGCACATGAGAAGGTACATGCTTTCCTCAGGACTCTAGACCAGTCCTGGTCAAGCTGAATTTTACATAAACTGAATTTTGCAGCGTATGCATGCTTGCTAATAGATTATTTTCTTCCACAGCTCTCAATTACTAATGCAGATGAAAGAGCATTTTTAAATTCTGCTTAAGAACTCAGTCATGTTTTTTTTAAAACACTCTAGTCACCATAATGATTTGATGCTGTAGAAGAATTAAGTTTCAAGGTAGATCTAATTGTGCATGAGAAAGTAGCATGTAGAGATTTAAAGGCAACTTACTGTGAGAAAAGCTAGGATCTTGTATGGTGTGGAAAGAAACTGACTAAATTAGAAGCGCAATTTAAAATGGAAAAGCTACTGTTAACTCGGATAAGAACAGGCTTATAGAACAGGCTATAAGAATAGGTGAGGCATCAATCTATCCTAGAGCCAGCACTGCCTGTGTAGTCTGTTAGTTCCTGCTTAATGTTAGTTTTCACATTAATCATTGTAGCCAGCAACATACCTTTACACTGGCTTCAGTGTTGTCTTAGTTAAACCTCCTTCAAATTAAATTTTCAAGTGAAACAAGTTACTTTAATTTTCAAATTCCCCTATCACAGATTGTTCCCATATCTTATTTGTAACTGAAAGTGGCAGTCAGTTTTTCATTTTTCTATTTGTTCCTGCCGTTAGAGTCGACAATCACACTTATATTGACTTAAGATTGCCTTAGTGAGCTTTCTGTATATTTTTTTAGTCATTATTTGATTTATCATGCTCAATTTTGGCAGTGTCACAAGGCTAGTCTAGCCAGAGAATTATGAGCTGATACATATGAATTATTAAGAGTACAGCTAATATAACCCCTACCCAGTTGGGTTGGATTGCATCTCTCTTCCAAGGCAGAAATAACCTATGCAAAACAGTATCTTGCACTCAAATATGACAGTACAGTGAATTTAGGGAGATTGAAGGCCTGCCTTTATTAGTCAGTTGAGCAAATAAGCACAGTTCATTAAACTTTTTTTGAGTTTTGAAGAAGTATTGAACATAAGCAATTAAGCTTATTCTTTGTCCTAGAAGGTGTTTGCCTGGGAGATTATGTTGACAGGCTGCTTATTTTGCAATAGCTAGGGTCAATGTCTCCATGCAAACAAACTTAGCTGAGGCTTCTTCATAAATAAAATAAATAAAGGTTATTTAACTTGCTACTGACTCCTGTACTTCAGCAAGCCATACTGATGAATGAGCAGTCTTCAAACAGCATTATGCAGAAAAATGCCAAGCTGGCATAAATAACTTCGGTTTAGCAAAGGTACTTCTTTCTGCCATCCTCTCTGGGACAGCATTCTGTCCTGCTGGCTTTGTAGTATGGGGAGAAAGAACTTCTCTCATGTGAGAAGGTAAAAAGCTGCAGCACCCAAACTCAGGTCCACGTCTGGTTTAAAGTAGGAAGCTCCAATATACTTTCAGGAGATTCTTTGGGAGTGTGGTGGAGGAGAGTCGGTGAGAGCTTTGACCTGAGTAACTGCTTTAGTTAAACCGTGTCACATGGGTAATTGAAGCAGGTACATTAACCTTAGCAGGGGAGCAAAGAAGGCCTCCAAGGCCAAACAGGATGTTGGATATGTATAAGTAACCTTTTATTAAAATATCTTTTTTGTTCCTTTCCTTTGAATAAAATCAAAGAAATGTTTGCTGTTATACAAATGTTTTATCTTGCAGCTTACTCTTGTTTAATTCTCTTTTGTTTAGATTATAAAAAAAAAGTACACATTTGTTAGTTGGATTTGATATAGAAATGTATGTGATTGCTCTTTGCCTGTTAGTCTCCCTGCCTAAATGAGTTCAGAACTTTATTCACATTTCAGAGCACTTATAAATACTGAGGAGAAGCCTATCTAGTTGGGGGGGGAGGAGAGGGGGGAGAAGAGACCCAGCTTATCGGACAACTCTGCCAGTATCCTCTTTATTTGTCAGTAACAAGCTATCAAATCAGCATATGTAAAGTGGCCTCTGAGGTCTAACAATTGCAGCTCTAGCCACTGTGGCACAGGTTTTTCTTGTCTGGTAGTGTCTCAACAAATCAAACAGAGAAAAATAAGACACCAGAGCTCTCTCAAATGCCCAAGAATAGAAAAAGTTAAACCTATAGCTTGCAGCAAGTCCTCGAAGTACAAATCTGTGAGGAATGAGGCTTCATTACACTTGATCTTCAGAAATCTGTGTGTAAGAGAATGTAAAAGTGCTTTTTTTCAAAAAAATAATATTCTCAGACAATATTGTAAGATTCATTCAAATGTTTCAGTTACGTGGGGTTTTTTTTGAGAAGCTGATCCAAGTCTACACTAACCTACAAACCTCCTCCCAAGTATTGCTGCTGAAAACAGTTATGCTTCTGCAGGCAGCATTAAACTGTGAAATACTTGGAGAAGAATTAAATTTACAAAACCAAAGTAAATAGCTTCACAGAATCACAGAATAGTTGAGTTTGGAAGAGGCCTCTGGAGGTCACCTCTTCCAACCTAGTACTCAATCAGGGTCAACTACAGCAGTTTGCCCAGTTTTGAGTCTGTCTCCATCTTATTCCCTGCTCCTCAACCAAGTATTTGTATACATAGGTATCATTGCCTGGGGCCTTCTCTTCTCCAGGTTGAACAATCCTGCCCTCCTATAGGAGCTGTTCCAGTCCCTCTGTCATCTTTGTTGCCCTAAGCTGGACTCACTTCACTATGTCCTCTCCTGTCGTGGCAACACGTGTACTAATGCAAACCAGGGTGCTGTCAGCCTTCTTTGTCACAAGGGTACATTGCTGCTTGTGGCCAACTTTGTGTCCATCAGCACCTCTGGATCCTTCTCTGCATATCTGCCTTCCAGAGGGTTCATCCTTGGTGTGTACTGATGCCTGGGAATGTTGCTCCCTAGATGTAGGACTTGGCATTTCACTGTATTGAATTATGTATGATTCTTGTTAAACCATTTCTCCAGGCTGTCAAAATCCCTCTGAATGGCAGTCCACCCATGTGGACATCAGCCACTCCTCCCAGTTTTCTGTCATCTGCAAACTTTCTGAGGGTGCACCCTGTCATTCATGGAGATGTCAAACAGCATTGGCTCCACTATTGACCCCTGATGCACTCCAAGTGACTGGACTCCAGCTGGACTTCTTGCCACTGATCACAAAGCTTGGAGCCTGGCTGTTCAGACAACTTTCTGTTACCATACCTTTATCTAGTTCATTCCTTGTCAGCTTGTCTATGAGGTTATGATAGGAAATGGTATTGAAAACCTTGCTTAAGTCCAGATTCATGACATCCAGATATCGTCTCATGTTCAGCAAACCAGTCATCTTGTCTCAGGGGGCTATCAGGTTGGTTAAGTGTGATTCCCCCTGCATAAATCCATGCTGACTATTCCCAATCACCTTTTTGTTCTTCATACATTTAGAAATTGTTTCAAGGATTAGTTGATCCATCACCTCCCCAGGGACTGAGGTGAGGTTAATAAGCCTGTGGTTCCCTGACTATAACTTCTTGCTCTTCTGGAAAAGAGGAGGGACATTTCCTTTCTCCTAGTTCTCAGGAATATCCCTTGTTCTGCCTTGCCTTTCAAAGACAATCAGAGATGGCCTCATGATGATGTCAGGCAGCTCCCTGAGCACCTGTGTACATCCGAGATGAGACACAGATGGTCTCATCTGTGTCCAGTTCAGTTCAGCATTCCCTAGTGTCATTCTCCTCTGCTGAAGATAGGTACTGAGCACACCAGTCTTTTCTTCTCCGTGTCCTCCCACCCTTCAGCAGTGGTCCTGCAATTTCTATTGTCTTCCTTTTGCTGCAATGTACATGCAGAAGCTTTTGCACTGTCCTTCACGTTCCTCATCAGACATCAGCCAACCCCAGATGGACCATGGCTTTCACTATGTGCTCAAAAAGCATGTCTGTATTCCTCCTGGGTTCCTGTCCTGCTCCCACCTCCCTTAAGATTCCTTTTTATGTTTGATTTTGGTCAGGAGCCCTCACTCATCCATGCAGGACTTTTCAACCTTTTCTCCTTCATATTCTCTGAATATCTGCCATTCCTTTACTGCTTTTCCCTGTTTCTCCTTTGCAATTCTTACTCTTCACTCTGGAGACCTATTAGAGCTGAATCTTCCTCGCATATAAATGTCTTTTTCTCCTACCTTTCTCAGTTGTCCTTTGTTTTCTGAGCCCCTTTCTATTCAGGCTTACTCCACCATTGCTTGTTCCCTAGACTATGTTCTGCCATACTTCACAGGGGCTTGTTCTCCCAAAAGATGGAAAAAAACATGTTTGCTCTATCATATCCTTTTTTAGATATTTCAGTTTCCTTTTTAATTTCCAATTATTAATAAACAAGAACAATGTGGATTTGTTATAAGTGAATGTTAAAGCTCCTTTTTACCATTTTCGTCTGCCCTTTTTAATGCCTTTACCTTCCCTTACCTCCATTCATTTTTATTGTGAGATTTTCAGGATGAAGATAATCTCTCTAAGGTGAAAATATGTTATTTTTCTAGTATACAGGCTGCCACAAAATTGCTGTATCTACACACCGGTGTTTTCTTTTGCTTTAAAAAAAAAAAAAAAAAGTGATGTCCTATAAACAAATTACATGCTCCTTCTGGGGAATGTCATGCTATCCTCACCTCCTGGAAAACAAAGCCATCTGGCCACAGTATTTCAATTACTGCTGAGCCACAGGCTAAGGAGGGTGGGCGAGACTCTCCCTGTGTGGTGATCCGAGAAAAAGGGGTGGCGATCAGGGCTGAGAGCATCTGGTTGAAGCGGTTCGATATCTGTGGTATTTTTTAGAGTTGAAGTTTTTCCCATGGGAGAAACCTTGCATAAATAAATGCTGAGTGCAAGTTAAAAAGCATATTGCCAGTAGAAAGATATAGTCAAGTTTCTGGTTTTGAATGTTGGATCTAAGCAGTCGCTCCCAGCTCTTAGCACCAAGCAATCCTCTTTGCTGAGAAACTGTTATATTCTTGTTAACCCAGGCAAGGACAGTCAAGATGATGATTTCAAAGTCTTGGTGGATTCAATAAAGGGAAAGTTGTTCAGAGAGTTAGAAACCAAAGCATCCAGTAAGGGCTAGTGCTGGGGGTCTAGAACTCTGATATGGGAGTAACAGAACAGAAATTGGGGTCAGAGGGCCCCCTTGGTCTACAGGACCAATATTATTAATATTTTTTTAGGCTGAGAGCAAGAGCCAGTAATGGTGAAGTCAAGGGAAAACACAATAGTGGGATCAGTCTGCCCACAGAAGAAGTGAACTAAGCAGTGATGTTTCATGACTGAATGTGACACTCGATTTAAAATTGTTTGATGCTTCCATCAGCAAATGTTTTACAATTGCATCAGCAAATACTTGATACTCCAAGAATATGAATAGATATAAATAATACAGGTAAATGTGTCTATAGATACTGACACTGAAATTGGTCCTTAAGGAGGAACTGGTGCACTCCCAGGCCGCAACATTGGACACCTATGGTACAAAAACGGTGGTGAGGGGGGGAGGTGGTTCTTGAGTTCTGTGGAAGCAGATCCAGGAGCAGCTGGAAAGCCCCCAGTCCTTTCTCACTACTACTGCCATGAGAACCTGGAAGCAAAACCACCGTGGCCAGATGGGTGAGCAAAATCATAAAGGTGTTTTGGTCCTTACTTATCAAAGCACCCCAGGATTAGGGGAGTGGAGGAAACATGTACTTTAGAAAGGTATCTGGCTTAGAAATCATGTTCAGCCCCACCTGGAAGCAGAATGCTTGGCAATTTCTGAAGTACACAATTGATTACAAGATACCTCATGTGATGGAATATAGTCATCAAGACATCTCACAGGGCTTCCTACTCATCTCTCAAGGGCTAGAATTACAGCATGCTCCACTAGCTTCGTCAGAGGCATCCCTAAGGAATGTCTCTTTCCCAAGTGCCTGTGAGGATACTAAGTCTTTCCACACCGCTGCACAGTTGCCAAGCATTCAGGAATCACTCTGCACTCCCGTGTGGAGTGCTGAGGTCTCCTTCCTGCTCTCTGTGAGTACCTGCATGCAATCTCCTAGAATCCGAGTGGATGTGCAGACTGAAGATGGAAAGACAGGTTCTGTGCACGTGGAGTCAGAACTCCCTGAGACGTCCATTCCCCCCGTATGCTTGGTCCTCATCACAGAGAGTCACAGATGAGAGCAGTGATTGACAGGGATGGTTTGACTTGTCCAGTCTCCACCTGGGTGCTGCTGAAAGAAGCTGAGGGCAGTGTAGCCTTGGGATAAAAATACACTATTAAAATTGTTACCGGAAAGCTCATCTGGCTTTTTCAGACTGCTTTTTCTGCTTTTTTTTTTTTTTTTTTAAATGTTTTGGTGGCTATTACTTAAGCGTTTTAGAAACAGTTTTTTCTAAATAGTTGCTAACACAATATTGCAGTCATTCAAATGTGAATGATTTCAGAGCTGCTCACTTAGCTTTTACTGCTGGTTCTCCACCTTCCCCCTTCGCTTTCTGACATCTCAGGTTTTTTTATTTTGTGAAACTAAGCTTAAGAATAGAGCTCTACTCACAGGAACGTGATAAAAACCGCTGTGCAAATTGTATTTCACCACAACCCCGGGCAAGTTTCCTGACTCTTTTTCAGGACCACCTCTATTAACCACATCAAATACAGGTACACATCCTGCTACTGCAGTACCTGCATTTCTGCTTGTACTGTTTAAAAGAGTCGCAAGTAACAGCCCCCTGTACCTAAGAAGCTCCACTGTCCCAGAATGTGTATATATAACCACTCTTTTGTTGTGGACTCACAGTTGCACAGCCATTTTCACAATTAGGCCCTGGACTGGGCAAAGCTAATAGGTCGTTACGACCTGGGTAGCCACATCTGCACATCTGGGAGGTGCAGCACATGAAGAACCAAGACTGGCTGAAACAGTGGGGAGTCCTTCACGCTGAGAGTTTCAGATGATCTGTGCCTCAGATGTTCTCACCGTGCTCACCTGGATCACAGGGATGATCTATTCTGAGCTGTGGCCATTTTCCACAGTAGATACAGGCTCTGGTTTTGCACAGGGACAAGCATCCAGTTAGAAGCAAAGTGTAACTAACACAGTGATGTGACATGTCTGAGCCACTGAGTTTCATGCGATGTCTTTGTGGTCCTTTGTATTTCTGGTGTGGTTATTTAATTACCGCTCTCTGAGCGAAGCAGCTGTTAAGTGGCTCAGAAGACTAATATACATTGAGTCTAGACAGGCACAGTTTGAAACCAAGGTTTTCAGTTTCTCTCGAGATAACCGATGATATCTGAGTTTCTGTTTCTGAAATTATTCAACTATTCCATAGCATTTTCAGGTTCTTTGTAAATGAAAGATCATCCTTGCATCTTGCTTGACATGAATTACTCCTTAAGAAAATGGGGAAGGATAATGGGGAAATTAAAAGTTTTCAGTTACCATTTAAGCCCATTACATAAGCGCTACAGTTTAATGCTCTTCTAAATCTCTTTGCAAGGGAATGTTGTTATAATTAAGCACACAGCAGGTCAGAGAGAAGGCTGAATTTTGATGCTTTGCAAAGGTGGCAGCTCTGAGAAAAGTCTGAGAACTGGCTTTTAATTGTGATTTTATAAAATTATATGTACATTCCTTTCTCTAAGCAGAGCGTATTTTTTGTTTCTTTATTGTAAATATTAAGTTCTTAGATGTTGTGTGAGCTGGGTGCATACTGGGGACTACTAGTTAGAAGAGATGTGCGATTACTAGAGCTTTTAGCATCGTGGTCTTTTCATATGACTTCTTTTATTTGGAAGGGTTTTTCCCAGCTCAGATCTGAATTTGATTTAGTGTGGATGAAAGGCAGAAGAGTGTACAGAATTATGTCCCTGAAATGGAATATATACTCACCTGCTTCTGGAATCAACTGCCCTTAGTACCCATCAGTGTCGGTTATCAGACATATGTAAGAACAGAATCTTGCCAGGAACAGAAGTAGAAGCAGCTGGTTGATGTTGTGTCAGTTTTGGTGATAAAAACGTGGTAACAACTGCAGGATCCACAAAATTTGAATGGGCCTTCCCTTGAGTGAGGTGGAGATGTTGTGGAAGTGTTGGCACCAAGTCTGGGAGACACAGCTGCCCTTTGCCTAAGGACAAAAAGTTCGGTCCTGCCCCAGTAGATCTTAACTGGGTGGATTACCTGAAATACAGGGGACAACTTCATTCCAGTTATCATCTTGAGTTATCGTTGCATTGCATCATGTGTTCCAGCCCCGTGGTGTCAGTGCAAGGTGTGACAGTTAATTTTTGAAGCAAGTGTCTACAAATTACTGCATCCTCCAAAAGGGGCTATTACAAGATTGTATCTTGTCATCCATTCCTTAGTGACTTGCTCTGGTTTTATTACAGTTAAAGGTTCTTTCCAGGCATGTAATTGTAGTAAGTTTGGATGTGAAAATACTATATTCTGTTTCTGTGTATCACATCCTTAAGAATGTGGGCATCTGTAGAAACCAGTAGGCACATTGTCTTCATCTGACTCCATCACAATTGAATCAAAAACATTTTACATCCCCATCTTAGAAACTGTGCCTTTGCCTTTTCTTTTTCCCTCTCAAGCAAAAGGAAACATTACCCAGGCAACAAATATTTTGTGTGTGCACAAGTGCAAACATTAGCTATGGCTAAATGGACAATGTTGCTTGGCAGTCTAAAGATATGACTTTTTGTGCACATGTTTGTGTGCTTAGTACAGCCTTACCTTCTTTTTCATTGGGGTGTGACAGACTCTGTTTCTCAATGCCATGAGAGAGCAGGAGGCTCACCCAAGAGGCTTATATCATAGGAACAGGTGTGGCTTCAAAAGAAACTCCAGACTATTTACAACAGGAACTTACTCCCCACTGAGTCTTTTCACATTTACCTTCTCATGAGATTAGAGCTGGTAAACAAACTCTCATTGGGCAATAAAGCTACGCATGGAATGAAGTAAACAGTTTTCCCAAATGGCAAAAAGAAAAACTCAGACTTCTCTGTCTGGTTCAGACATTCACATGGCAACTTACTCTTTGGTTGGAGGGCTGTGCGGACAAAGAAGTCAAGACGGATTGACCTCAGTTCTTCTCTCCATCCCTGGGGAACAGGGAGTGGTTGCCAGACCCTTCATGGGGAGCAGACACATCGCGCAGGGTCTGAATGCAACTTCCTTGACCATCTATAGGGAAACCTCTTAGTAAGGGATAAGAGCACAGGCCACTGGTGTCCTACAGGCAGGGTTTGGCACCATAGTATGAGTCCACCCTCTGAGATACTGGCAGGTTGTATCTGTGTGAACATCAAGGCACCAGCAAGAGGACTTTTCGACTATTCTGGATCTCCTGCCTACAGGTATTCTACCTTGTATGGACACAGTTAAATATCCAGGCAGTGTGGGAAAGGTGTGACAATCAAATTCAATTGGTTAAGAAATGTTAAATTATGATTGTGAATACTTTCACCTAATTCTGGGGAAAGCAAAATAAATGACTGGTATGTTTGACCATATCTGTTATTATCCTCTGATTTAAAGTACTGGGTTCAGCATTGGATAGAATGATACCATACGTTTGTATGTGCTCTTATGCATTAAAACACATGTTTAAGCATATTAGACAAATCAACTGTGTTATGGTAATTCTGGAGTAAGCCAAAGGAGAATGCAGGCAATAGCAGTGTACTCAGAAATGCAAACCATACAAAACAATAAAGGCATTTTTATATTGGGGTACAAAATCACTTTCTAGCACTCTATTCAATTACAGTTTGTTTTAAAATCATGCCCTTCTTAAGAAACCAACCGTTTGCACTGGGCACATCACTGGGTTCTTCTGTTTATTCCCAACTGAAAAGCAAATGCAGTTTCAGTGGATGCATCAGTTGACCAGTGAAATTCACTACAAATTCATTCTCAGCAGCTTCACAGAACTTTATATAAACAGCAAAGCAACAGTTCCAGGACATAGGGAATACTAAATATTTGTTACAACAGACTTAAGTTGCTTACTGACTCTGAAGTGTTTTGCAAAATGTTTTCATTAAAAGAGAATATCTTCATTATACTTTCCAAGAAAGCTGCTAACATTGTGTGGTTACCGCTTCCCAGCTCCAAAGAACCAAGGCTGGTTTTAAGAGATAAACATGAAGGATAAATTTCTTCTGTTATGCTGATGTCTGCTTCTTAGTTTAGTATCTAAATATTTCAACTATTTTCAAATATACATAGGAGATCTCAAGCACTTTCCCCCTTTAGTCCCAAAGCTTGCTGCATTTCTCTTACCTTTCTAATTCACCCAGTTTACTGAATGGGAATCTGTCTAACAGATTCTAACAAACACCAGATCTATCTAATGTACAGAGATTCAGAGGCACTGTTGAACCACAAAGGAAGCAACATTTAAAAAACCACTTCCACCCAAGAACTGTGCTCATGTTCAGCACCAAAGGGGCACCAGGAGAGCATCTCCAAAGTAGAGATGGATATACTCTATGAATATATGAGCATATGAGAGGAAATACTGGTGTCACAAATGTGACACATCTTCTCCCGTGCCATACATAGATTACTGTCTATGGATTCAGCTTCTGGTTTACCTGCCCTTAAGATCTGGGATGTCCCTCAGTGAAGTAAGTGCTCCCCAAATACCTTGCTCCTTTCTGTGTGCTGTACTGTCTGTGCTCTCCCCCTAATTCTCTTTTTTGTTAACCTCAATCCTTTCATATGTGGATTGAAGAGGACAGTGCCCATCAGTATTGGAAGGGCCTTGCTACTCCCTGCCCCCCAGCTCTGCTGCCCCACACCTGCCCAGTGGTGGACACCATGCTCTGAATCTGCTGCTCTGTCTCTCCACTCAGGAGATCACTGCCATCTCACAGCTGAAGAAGATCTGCTCCTGGGAAATTGCGCAGAAGTGTTCTTGAAATAAAAAGTGATGTGCACTTTAAAACATGAGATTGAATGCTCCAAAGGTCAGCTAGAGGGACTTGCCACGTTTGATGTAGATGCCTTGAGCAGTGAGATCAGAATGAGCAGCAAAGTTTTCAAAGAGCTATCTTGACCTTCAGAGCTTGGAGAACTGCACTTCTCCTCAGTGACCCGACTGTCAAAGCACCTCTCTTGTTGCCAACGCTCCCTGGTAGAACCTTACATGTTGCCTTGCCAACGTAGCACATGGACTCTTGTGCTCTTGTTATTCATTGTATCTTAATGCCGAAATTTCCAGCAGTCCAGTTGCTTTGTGCCATGTTCCACATACACTGGCTAACCCTTGTTATATGACCCAGTACTTTTTCCATTTTAGTCCAACTTAACCTCTCTTACTTCCCCTTTGAGATCCCTTTGCAGGCCCTTGATTTTTAAAGAGAGCTATCTGAGGTGCTCCAACCTGAGTGATACAAATTACAGTAAAATAAAGTGCATCATGCCAGACTTAAAATACAGGGTATGACATTGTCTGCTGTAGGTGTGAGCAAAAATAAAGTCATGGTAGCTGTAAACTCTCCGGGTACTTAGCCCTGGAGGAGTAACTGAAGTCCAAAAAGCCTCCTGGCATATTCCTATGTGCTGCAGGTCTGCTTAGACCCTCCCCAGCACATGAAGCTTGTCCCAGGTTCCTCACCATCCCAGCCTTGGTCTGCTGCAGAGTAGGGTTTCTGAGGAGGTCAGTGGCTCAGAGATCTATCTTCTGAAGAGCCTGGATGTAAGAAATCCTCTCCTGGGTAGAGACAGGAGTTTTTCAAGCCCTTTTTTATCACTTTTGCCTTAGAACTGCTGTAATGGAGCAAAGACTTCACCCCACGCCACATAGCTGAGAGCAGGAGAGGAATCCCATACCAAAAAAAGAAGATGAAATGAAAGAGTGGTAAATTGTGAAAACAAAAGGCAGAGGTTATGATTTAAAACCAAAAATAAAACAAACAAACAGAAACAAAACCGAAGATGTTTGTTGTTCCAGAACCAGCAACAGGAAAAGTGGATCAAGTCGTCATAAACCTTGACAGTCACCAGAATATATTGGAAGAGTCTTGTTCAGAAAAAAACGTGTCAAGATTGTTTGGAAATACAGCCATGTGCTGTATGGGCTTGGGGCACGTTGTCACTTTTGTAAAGCCCCCATGCGTGTGTCTGGCTTGCAATAAGCACTGTGTGTGCAGCTTACAGCAAACAGAGAACTCCTGATCACTGCTCTGCAAGCCGGGTTCCTCACCGAAATGAATGTGGCCTGCTGGCACAGCAATGTGCAGGAATGCTTGGCCCACAGAATTACATATTTCTGCTGATATGTAATGAAGTGCAGCACTAGGAGTCATTTACTGGCTAAGAGCTTTACTGAGAATATCTGTGGCGTACACTTGCGTATCTCTAATGACTGTGATTATGATTCACACAGTGCCAGCCACGCCATCAGCAATACATAGGGCAGAAAACAAACCTCTCCCTCCTTCCCCAAGATACAACATGGTTTTCCTACTTCTTTCTTCCAACTTATATCCATTTATGTGCTTGTTGGTTTTTCTTATTTTCATTCTGTCTTTTTTCTAAGTGTACCACACCTGGAAAAACCTAATTTTGCATGATGGACAAGGCTAAAATGCTGTACTGATTTGCAGCCCGTTCATAATGGAGCAGGGTTTTGTTTCAAATCCTCCTGTCAGGGCAGAACTTTGGTTTTCTGTCACCAAGAACATAGGTGCTGTCACACTACACAAGGTTTTACCCTTTATGAATGTTAACCTGAGTCCTAGAATTATGTGGTCTGTGTGTCTTTAGAACCATGCCTCTAAACTCTTTAAGAACGCTTTCCAGGTTTGTGCCCAGAGCTTGCTTTTTTTACTGCAGCCTGCCCCAGACGGGAGGTGATATTTTAGTGCCAACACTCCATTGCCTTCCTCTTCTGTATACATAGTCAATTTCTGGCAAACCCTTTTAAAAGTAAGGTGGTTGTATTTGTGCAACATATTTTGAAATCTTAACTCTTAGAAAAAAGCTAGTTTGCATCACTGTCAGAGAACATAAATTCAAATGGTGTGAAATTTGGTAGTGCTTAAGCAAAATCTGACTGCATCAGTCTGAAGTTTGTGGCCAGTGAGGTCATGAATTTTGATTTCAAGCAGATTAAACTCTTTGGCTCTAGCAGAGGCGAAAAGGAGAAATGTTACTCACAAGCAGTTTAACTCAGTGCCTGGGAAAAATGAAATGACAACTGTTTGGCTGATGAACATGAGCAAAACATTGACACAAGATGCCCTTACTAAGATTTTAATTTCTCTCTGCTATTCTACATCAATTTGCCATTACTTGATTCTGATCTTCAGCAGAAGCCCGACATTTCACAGAGCTTCTCAGCTTGATGAACGTACATTTTATAAAGTAAAAAAACCTTTATGTAGGGATGCAAAAAGCAATCTCAATTTGAGAATAATAATGTGTTCCCAGACAGAGAGAAGTGTCTTAAACTGACACTATATCAACAGCCAAGTGT
The DNA here is from genome assembly GCA_004320125.1 of Scolopax mira. Taxonomy (NCBI): domain Eukaryota; kingdom Metazoa; phylum Chordata; class Aves; order Charadriiformes; family Scolopacidae; genus Scolopax; species Scolopax mira. The sequence goes on along the minus strand of BJBW01012783.1, from coordinate 46,050 downwards.
TGTCAGAGCTGTAGTTATTTACAGCAGTACAGGTATCGGAGAATTTGGCTGTAAGAAGGTAGAGCATTTTATGCTCTTTTATCTTGCCCACTGCCTTGTGGCGCTTTGCTGTCTCTATGGCATTTTGACAAGCCCAGGTGACAACAGGATCTTTCTATCCATTTCTTGCTGGTATAAAGGTGCATGAACATGCAGAGACTTGCTCTGCTAATTGCAGGGGTGAAGCAACCGTTTCCTGTTACCCACAGCATTTACTATCTATAGAGCAGCCCGTAGATATTGCTACAGCACGTTAGGACTCCGCCGACCATGGTATCTCACAACTACTCCATACGAAAGTGTTCCCAGGTGCCAGGGTGTGTTCGAGAAGGCCTGGGAAGAATACTGCCCAAGCCCACAGCAGTTGAGCAACAGCAAACAAGACGAGCTGCCTTCTCTCCCTTCACTTGTGTGAACCCCCGCTCCTGTGTGCATTTCCCATGGCAGTCCTGACTTGGGGACTCAAGTCCTAACTGTGATCTCTCCCTCCCTCTGCTCCTTTTCTGTGTGAATGTTGACACGAAATGGTTCCTTTCCCTTTTTGAATGTTTAAAAGGCATGCTTTTCCAGCCTGCAAGCTGATTATGAACAATAACTTATTCTCACAACCCTTCAGTGAGATAAGTAGGTACAATTATCACCATTTTACTGAAATGGTAACTGAGAAACAAGGTTTAATGGAATGCTTAAGGCCATACGACAACTGAGGTCTCTTTTTTTATTATTTACAGTTTTTTGAACCATTTGAACATTTCAATCAGAGAAGGGAATCTCAAAAGCACTAGTCTGCTTTATAGAGCTGTAAATGAGATCGATGACCCAGTCTAAATTACTTTTTTCATGTTAGCCAGTGAGATTGGCACTTGGTTAAATTTCACTTAAGCATCCGGCTGCCTCCCTCCAGAACCAATATCTTTATCTGGGAGAGAGTCACTCAGCAGCAACATTCAGCACAAGCTTTACTTTAAATTAGTTTGAAAGTAAGCTCATGGTATCAGTGCAAAGTCTTCCATCATTAATCTTCAGTTAGTGTAAACCTGTCTTCTATCATTCAGTTTACCTCGGTTTCTTAAAATCATTCAGTTTGCCAGATTTCTTAAGCCATCTGACAATTACTGAAAGGTAGGGGCACCTGTACAGTGAATCAGATAGGAGAAATGGCAGTATTTTCACTCTTCTCACAGGGGTTTTACTCTCCCGTATCTACAGGACAAAACCATCCAGTGCAGAAAGAAATCCCAGAAGTCGTGAGCTTCTGCACTCTTATTTTTGTCTTTGCATCTTATGAGCATGAGAGTGAGTAAAACAGCGATGTCTTGACTTAAAGTGTGTTTCGTGGGAAAACAAAGCAATGTGCCAAGCCATGCCCAAGGAATACCGACGTGCAATGGTCACTGCATGCACTAGCAAAAATATTAAACTACATTTGCCAAATATATTCCTTTCTGAAGTTCTTTGAGGTGCTGCTATATAAGAGAGAAGACAGAATATTTTTTAAGTCTGCCAAAGTTGAGACCTTCCAGGAAGGCAGAAATCAAATCATTCCCCAAAACCTAGCAACTAGTTTGTGCTAGAAAACTAATACCTTAAATACCTGTTTAGCATGATTTCCTTTAATCCTGGTAGGATTTACCCAGGAATACTACAAGAACAAACTCACCACTAAGAACAGTGGCTTCCAATTTTCATATTATAATTAACGCTTCATAAAATTCCAGGATACAACTCTGTGGTGTTAACATATAGCACAAAAGTAGCAAATTACCTTTAAGAACAAGCAATTTCAAGTTTTTTATTTAAATGGAAGGATTCAGTCCAGGGAAGTGTTTGTTCATTTATATATGTATTTTTATTAGTGGCATAAATTTCAAGTTGTGTTTGCCCTTGTCTGTTGTCAAGTCATGGTATATTGTTTTCTGTACTTCAGCAGGGACATTTCCTCATTGGGTAACAATCTTAGTAGGACTGAAAGCCCTGCCAGCAAACAGAGCTTCAGGAAGCCCTACCCCTGCTTATATTTCTTTGGGGCAAAAATGTACTCCTAGTGTGGGAGACCAAGATGAGCACTGGTGTCAAAGGAGCAGTGGCTAGTGTAATAATATACACGAGTGTCATCCCTGGCACTCTAAAGTCCAAGAAATACTGTATATTGCGAAGGAAAACCTGGGCTGTAGCAAGGCACATTTACTCCATGCTCTGGCCAAAGCTAAGGATGCATTGCTGCTTCTTTATTTCACATGCAGTATCTGTATTGCTTGTGCTTCATTCAATAAAGTAAATTTTGCCCTAAATATGGCAGTTTTAATAATGCATGGATGCATAAGCATGCTATGTCCTTTCAGCTGAATCTTGCCCTATATGGACGGGTAGGACCATTATGCTAAAAATATGTAACTTATTTCTTGGGGTATACAGATTTCATTTTAAAAGATTACAGTTTCTTCCATCCTGTTTCCTACTAAAGCTTCCTTTGTTCTGTCCCCTGTAGGCTACACGAGCAGCTTGCAGCTGCTCTTTTAAACTGGCTTAGCTGAACTTTCTGAATCTTTCCTTTTTCAGTTCCCAGCAGCAGAGTCAGAGGTTCTGAAACACAAGGGAAAACAATGCAGAGCTTATAGGAGAGCTGCCCGAGCCCCAGCTTTAAGTGGAGCTTCACAGTTGTATTGTAATTGTGCAAGGGCTGATGCTTGAAGTGTCCACACTACACTGGTAGAGAACAAGCAAAGAACAGCAGACTGATGTTTGGGATGAGAAGTATACACAGACCTACACATTTTTGCACAGTATCATGGAAGCACTTAAGGAAGGCTGTTATAATGTATTTTCACCATAATTGTTATAATGTTTTTTTCACCATTGTCCTGTGTGTCCTCGTAATTCTAAGAACAAGCATATTTTCCTCATTTCCATAGCAACAGCCTTAGTGAGATGGAGGTGTTCAGCTCGTGCTTTATTGCTGCTGATTTTACCCCAAAAAAACCACTTTAGAAACTAAGTTAAGAAGAAGTATCCAGTCTGTAGTCCTTATTTCTGTGCTCCTTATGTGATAAGTACTGTGGAAACTGGGCAATGTGACCCTTTCCTCCCAGCCATTGCATTACTCTGTCAGAGAAATTTATCTAATTATGGTTTTCAGTATAAATGATCTTAGCAATGGTAATTTCTGAGGGTTGTAAGACATTGACACAGGTTGCCCAGAGAAGCAGTGGATGCCCCATCCCTGAAGATGTTCAAGGCCAGGCTGGATGGGGCTTTGAGCAACCTAGTCTGGTGGGAGGTGTCCCTGCCTGTGGCAGGGGGGTTGGAACTGGATGATCTCTAAAGTGCCTTCCAACCCAAACTATTCTATGATTCTATGAACTTCATTTCTTGCTGTTATAAGGACTTGGCCAGGACCCATGTCAGCTCTAAGTCTTGAGGTTGCAGGCATGTCTATGTCGTATGAAAAATTTAAGCTTAGAATCATTCAGTTCTGTCTCCTTTCCTGAATAACAGTTGACCTGTCTTCCTGTTCTGCACCAGAGCTGGCTCCTAGCCTGATGGGGGCTGGCTCAATGCCTGTCTGGTCCATGTGAGTTCATGGGTGCTGGGTGTTCCTTTTCATATACACAGGATTCATGGTATCTTGGTCATGCACAGCTTTTGTCAGGTTTATGTCATGGACTGCTTCAGGGTTTGAGTGTCATCACTCTTACAGTGGTATCAGCTGACCATGCAGCACATGGTGCCCTCAGTCTTTTACCCTTGAGCAGGCTCTGTAGTGTTCAGGGTTTTATCTACAGATTAAGCCAGGACAAGAATAGTTGCCATTGATCATAACTAAAACTATGAAATGTTAAAAAAGTGGGAAAAATTCTGAAAAGTGTATGACTTGAGATTTGTAAAGTGCTATTTAAGAAGGGAGGATGCCACAATTCTGTATGAACTACAGACATAAAAACCCCAAGAAGCTCTGCTGCTGGCACAGGGGAGGAAAGTAGACAGACAGACAGACAGACAACGCTTACTATTCTCTTTAGATACTATTTACATTGTGGGTAATGCATAGAAACTCCAGGCGTGGATGGTGATGCCACAATGACTGATGTTGCACTGACAAAGGCTGGAAAGACAGCACTTGCTCCCAAGGGCTTAATCTTCTAAGGAATGTGGTTGACGTGGGTGTCAGGGGCTCGGGGAATGACACTCAGGTCACCAATGTTAACCTCTGGTTATGAGCCGAAAGTGCAAACAGAAAAGATAAGGGCTTGTTGTTCACTGACTGAGGTCTTCTGCCCCTGCATTACACAGACATTGATAATGAGGTGGCCCTAATGTCCTTGCTGGCCTTCAAATCTTTCGGCTGGTGGTCATCAGCAGTCTGTCACAATCGTGTATTTCCTGGGCTGTAAGCAGAGCATGGAGAGATTCTCAGTCCTCTTATATGGGGCAAATGAATGGATTCTGATCCAGATTGAAGTTTTCCACTTTCCAGACTCCAAAACCTGTTGGTGAGAAATATGCAAATATCATGACCAAATTATATCATTGGAGAAAAGAAGGGTCTGGGGAGACCTTATAGCAGCCTACAAATATCTGAAGGAAGCCTACAGGAGAGTCAGAGAGGGACTCTTTGTCAAGAAGTGTGGTGACAGGACAAGGGGCAATGGTTTTAAATTGGAAGAGGGAAGATTTAGATACTAGAAAGAAATTCTTTCCTGTGAGGGTGTAATGGATTGTTCTGGAATTGGAATTGGATTGCAGTAATTGGAACTGCATCCAGTAATGCACTGGAACAGGTTGCCCAGGGAGGCTGTGGATGCCCCATCCCTGGAGGGGTTCAAGGCCAGGCTGGATGGGGCTTTGAGCAACCTGCTCTAGTGGGAGGTGTCCCTGCCCGTGGCAGTGGGGTTGGAACTCAATGATCTTTAAGGTCCCTTCTAACTCTAACCATTCCATGATTCTATGATTCTGTGATTTATACAATATAGGTGGTAATGAAAACTACACTATACTGGTGTCTGCAAGGAGCACAGACAATCATTTCCTAATACTGGGTGTGTAGGTCCACTGGACAGAGGCCTCTGGTTCTGCAGACACAGCTACATAAAACATTTCTAGTACTGATGGCAGATCATCCAGATTACCCAAGTTCCAGAGGTGGTCACAGAGTTTCCCATGGTGTTTCCCATGTCAAGACATGTTGGTATAATTACTTCATGCAGAGAAACTGCAGAAGTTGCATGGGCAGTGACAACATTTCAAAGTTTTGTCACACAACCTCACCCCCCTTCCTTCCCCCCCCCCCCTCCCCCCCCATGGGAAAGAATATGGGAGAAAAATATGGTGGAGAGATGCCAAGGGCACTGCTCTACTGGAGCAGCTTTTCTGCAAAATCAGTAAGGGGTACTCTCACTGGATGGAAACATGAAGTTTTACCACCGTGCCTCAGGAGAAGACTCAGTCATGGTGCTGTTCTGTGGTGCTTTCAGTAAATCCTGGATGGATGCTCTGAGAATAGTTGGTGGGGTTGATCTTCATCTGGGCTGATGAAAACAGCATGCTATGATGAATCTTACAGTATTATTCTGCAAGTAATAACAAGCAGCTATGATGATAGGCTGAGGATCAGTGATGCCTTGAATTTTTCATTGTTCATTAATTCCCACCCTTTTTTTTTCCTCCTAATTATATGCAGGGTTTATGTCATAAGTGTCTGGGTTAAAAGACTGTATGTTTGTTAATACCTTAATTTCTTTGTTTTCAGTAAATGCTCTTATTGCAGCAAGTATTTTACACTTACAATTGCATATTTATTGTTTCATTGGAGAGTTTCTGTCTCATAAAAGGCCTATGAAATCCAGCAACTTCCTGCAGAGTTTGCTGGGATGTCCAAATCACAGGTGCACACTTGTGCAGGATTTGTCATCCCTTCACATCCCTCACCTTCTGCAGTTACAACACTCCCATAATTATGGCTTAAAGAGAGAATACATACACGTTGTTTAAATGTTGGCCTCCTTTTTCATTTGGGTGTTGCTAATTCCTGACCGCCCTCTCCTGATCAGACTCAGAGCTGTTTTCCAAAAGGAGTGTTTCTCCAGATACACACATCTACGTTGATAAACTGACCAGACATAAAACCATCTGCACAAGCCACATAGCACAGTCTGGCTAAACAGTATGAAAGACTCAGTTAGATGAAGACCATCCTTGGCTGTTATTTGCTTTTCTCTTAGCAACAGTTATACAGCTCAACAGCATGAAGTTCTTTGTGCTGCCAGATCGATCACCCTCATATTGAAAATAAGAGAAGAATGTGCAAAGGTAACTTCAGCGCAGGACCACGCCAAGATGAAAAATTTCTTCCTTCTTGGCTTAACTCCATGGACAAATATGACTTAATGCCTCTCTGATCCTGCTTACGCCAGAATTTATATTTATGAGAAATAACCCTCCAGATCACTTTCCTCCCAGTACAAGCTTTCCATGTTCTCCTGGTATATGAAGGTCCAATATTTCATTAATGAGGTTCTTTGTCATAAGGAATTGGGCATATTTATAGGAGAATAAAAAAGTCCATGTCTCCTACCTGTTCTCCTTTATTAATTCTGTTCAGATGAAGCACACAACTTTGAAAATTGTATGAATATTGTGCTTCTGATAGATCCTATAATGAAAAACCAGGAAATCTCTCTGCTGTCCTGCAGGCTTTATGCTCTCCCCAGTGAGATCTATATATTTAAAGATTAACAGATTATTTTACCTTGCAGTAGTTTTCTTGCATCTTTTTACTCTTTCTGGCAATACAAAGGGAATAAATAATGGTACTTTGATCAGGGGACACAACATTCAGGGAATACTTAATTGCAAGGGGCATTCTTATACATAATTTGAAAGAAACATGTCAAAAAGTATTCTGGATTGCAATTGAGCCTGGTAGCAGAACAAATTAATAGATTTTGACCAGCAAGTTGCTAGTTCTGAAAAAAAGCACCAAGAGCAGATGAAATCTGAGTGGAAAAATAAGAGGAATTTGGATCCTGTGTGCTTGCTCTGGGCTCAAGGAATGTGGTCACAATCATCCCTTCTCTACCTAGAAATCCAAGCTGCATCTATGTGACAGGACTGCGAAAACCTATTGTGCTTGTCTGTATAACACTGCCTTCACCTAAGATATTATATAAATAATAATAAATGACATGTTAACAGATTGGACATTTCTTGTTTCTCACCTGTCTTCTTTGCAAATCATGTTGAATGAGACTTTTTAGTTTGAACAGATCTGTCTCCTTTCAGACATCCATCTACCTTTACAATTACGTGAACTGTGCTGCTATTAAAATCAATCGTGTGTGTATACAGGAGACAGCACAAAACTCAGAATGCAGAAAGCCCATACTTAGGACAATTTCTAAGCTGGAATTTTCCCCAGTGCACTATGCTGCAGATAATCTATATTTTTGTTTTGAAGGATGAAGACATGCAGTTAAATACATCTCTATATACATTATCCTATTTTACCAATAAAGTCATGAGCAGGACACCAAAATGATGATCTGGCTTAAAATGATGAAGTTTGTTTTTTTCTTAGTAAAGCAAATGGGTATCTAGTTACATTTGGAGCTTTTAACCTCCTCAATTTGATTTGACCATACATCAATGCAGCTCACAAGTTCCAGCTTCTCTTCGTTTTGTAAAATAACGTGTTTGTGGAAAAATCTATGAAAGAAAAAAAAAAGAAAAAGCATTATGCTAAGGAGAAGGAAGTTGCATTAAAGCAGTGCAAAACATGGGAGAAAACCACAGTTCGCTCTTATCATTGGTAATTACTGTTCTTTGCAATGTGTTTGCTACACCAAATCAGCTTGTTGATCTTACAGCTAGGATCCAGTTAGGACCCTCTGTGTCATTTGCATGATAATGCTACAAGCCAGTTGCACCACAAAGTGATTTTGCTGATGAAATCTCATTATACAGGTATCAGTTCAAAGAAGCCCTGTTCTGTGTACAGCCAGTTCTGTGGACAACAGTGAAATTGCCTTTATGCTTAGAGCTACCTATATATCTAAATTAAATCAGTGCCTTTCCTGCTCTTCCCCTTTCCACAAGAAAATAGTCAATTCAGGTAAGAGAAGTGCACAAAAACTTCTTATTCCCATTCTTCTAGCAGTTGTACTTATTTATGACACATCTTCTCAATCATTATGTGCAAAGTAAAAGACCAAAACCATCTTCTCAATCACTATGGGCAAAGCAAAGGACCAAAAGCATCTCCACTGACATATACAGCAAAGTTTGACAGGAAGAGCTTGGTAGGCTTAGACGGGAATTTTCTAAAATATCTCACTAGATCAAATAACTATCTTATATTGAAATCAAGGAACGTTTGACAATTTTGCATGTGAGTATCTTTACATCTTATTATCCAAATACTTTTAGAAATCAAATCTGCACATGAATCATAGAATCATTCAGGTTGGAAAAGATCCGTGGGATCATTGAGTCCAACCATCAACCCTACTACAAAGTTCTCACCTATACCATATCCCCCAGCACCACATCTATATGACTCTTAAACATATTCAGGGGTGGTGACTCAACCACCTCCCTGGGCAGCCCATTCCAGTGTCTGACTACTCTTTCTGTGAAGAATTGTTTCCTAATGTCCAGTCTGAACCTACCCTGTTGCAGCTTGAAACCACAGCTTAGAGCTTGAGCCTACCTGTTCCTTGTTCTTGTCTATCTCACAGGATACTATATGAAGCAGTAGCTGGTACAGTGTTAATTTAAAATTAACAGGAAGAAGTAAAAAAAAAAAAAAAAAAAAAAAAGAGAGAGAGAGAGAAAGTAACAGAAAACCACTCTGAGTTGTAACAGCTAATCCAAAGGTTGAAGGAGCAGAAAACTTTCTTCCCAAAGGTGCTATAAACTCACCACTTGAAAGAAACAAGATAAGCAAGGACAACTGTACCAGCTGAGTAGAAGAAACTGTGCCTTCTATTACTCACATGGGCTGGAGGGAAGGGACATCAACAAAGAAGTAGTAGTAGCAGAGTATTTGAGATTAAATATTTGTTAAATAAAAAAAAATCAGGCCATTTCATTCGATACATCTCTGTTAAGTATTGCGCTTAATACAGAGAAAGCATCTCTGCGCTTTCGTGTTGTCATGTACTCTGTTACAATGGGAGACAAAATACTATTTTTTCTGCTGAGGCCAGTTTACTTATTGCTTTTATTGACTTTATTGAACACTGAATGTAAACAGCAGTGGAAAATTGTGCCCAATATATAACATTGGACACAGGGCTGCCTAACACACCCACTGAAGGAGAAAACTGCAGGTAGAGGTGGAGTTTTACAAACTGGGTTCATCTGTCAGCCCTGTCATTAAGTTCAGAAGACAAGCTCCATTATCTGGTCTGCTTGAATTTGTCCACAATAGCACATATACTCCAGGGATACTAACACTAGCTAACTGTGGGGGTTTGTGAATGAAAAATTGATCATTTCCTAAAGATCTGCTGAGGAAAAAAACTATGGAAACATAAAACAAATTTATGTATTTTGTGGGGCAGGGTGGCTACAAACCATTTGGTTGAGAAGGCATGTGAGATTATGAGAGAAGGAGATTAATAGGGCTTTTGTTTCTCGATTTGTGTTAATTGCTTTGGTTTCTGCTTTTGGACTGCAGCATGTTTGAACAAAAGTAGTATGTTTACCAAGACCTTTTTCATGTATGATTACAGGAGCACCAGAAATTATCAGTCATAGGCATGACTGCATCCAGAAGAGGTTTGTAAAAACATCTGAGCATTTTAATTATCCCTCTTTTCCTGGGCTTTGTCGAGGTTAAACATGAATACAGAAAATTATTCTTGAGAAAGAAGGCCGGAGCCCTTGGCTTGGAGATACATTGTGATCCTTTGCGCTGCATCCGTAGCATGGAGATGTTTGGAGCTGGAGGTGGATATTGCCCTGGCCCAGAGTCAGCCCCATGACTGCAGGCAGGGTTTCATTCTGACCTGTTGGTGCTCCTTGGTGTTCGGGGTATCCCACGCTGCTGCTCAGTGTCACCAAGAGCAAGCCTTGAAGCATCAGCAGAGAGATTTGCTTTAAAACCACAAGGTGAGCTTAAAAGGCTCTAGTTTCTTTCTCACAGTGTAAAAATGCTGTGGTTTCTTTCTCTGGTTTTGGTTTCAAGGCCCAGGCTGCACTGAGGACACTTTTGAGCTGAGCAATCTTGAGAGATAAGAATGTCTAAATAGAAATTGTGATTCTTACGGAAACACATGAAATTAGAATCAGAGGCTACAGGGAGGAAGAGCAACTTCCCTCAGAATCATGACATCTAAAATTCTACTTGCAGTTGTGCTCCCTTTCCTGTAGATCCAGGCCACCTAAGTATGCAACTTAAAAGGTCTTTTTCATGGCAGAAAAGCTGTCTTCAAATTCTCTCATTCCTCAAACCCTCACTGCAGTTCACTGTTCCTGCTTTTGAACTGGTAGCTCAACAGTTTTGAGGCCAAGCTATATGTTAGTGCACTGAAATAGTAAGTGTTAAAATTAAGATTGTGTTCTTTATGACATTATTTTTTCACCCAGGTATCTCCAGTGAGGGTTTACAAAACAGAGGGCCATGAGGCAGTTTCTGCATTTTTCAACATCTGCTTTAAGGTGGATCACCTCATCCTAAACTTTTTTTGTGCAAGGATAATAAGAGGAAGAGTTTCTCTTCTAATGCGGAAGAGAAAAGCACTGGAAGGAAGCACAGCTAGAGAAAACATATTACATTTACTTAAAAATTTTAGTTATCTCAGACAAAACACTGGACACAATAATGCCTCACTATTTAACTTCTCCCAATATTAAAATGAAAGTGAATAAGCAGACAGTGATCAAGATAAGCTTTCACATTTAATGTGTACAAGCATCCCATTGCACTAGATTCTAAAGCAAAAAAAAATTTTCCACATTTGTAGGGAAAGTGAATCTATATCCAAGTTGCTAAAAACTATTAATAGAGAGCCCCAAGGAAACTAACTGCTTTTTCCTCATGATAGCAGTGCAAATTTAATTGATGTATATTAAATAACCTGGAATTAGCTATTAATGAAGAAGCTAAATTAAAATCTTACATGTTCCTTTTCTAAACCAAGTCTACCAAGACCTCAGCCTGGACTTTTCTCACAAGCTTTGACCATACTCATAATCAGAAGTGATGCAACTTCCCAGACTAGCTACAGACTAACTCATGTGGCAAAAACTATCATATCTTGTAGGTCTAAACCTAACTTGCTTTTTTATACCCAAAACTGGAATAGTCAAATTTCCAGTTTGTGGGAAGTACTGAGCTAAATGTGATAATCTCTCAATTGAGCCACTGTAGAATTATAGTTTCTCAATGCTTATAGATTGCTTGCAGAACATTGAAGAAAAAGACACTTCTATGTTTCAGATCCAAAATCAGAGACAGATATGAGTAATTTTTTTTAGTTTCCCAAATTACATTTCCTGTAGGTCTTTGAGCAAATCTCTTACAATGGTGTCTCTGTAGGGGTTCTTTTCCTTTTCTCTAATACAGAAAATTTCTCTAATACAGATAATAATTCTCTAATACAGAAAAATGACAATTTGTCTCCTCACAAGGTTACTTAAAGGTTAAATTAATTAATTTTTCTAAAGTAATTTGAGAGTAGCTGCTTAACTTGTAATTTAAAATTAATTAAGAGCAGCTAGTTTTCAAAGAGGCCTTAAACTTGACCTCTAATGATACCACTGTATCAGAGTGGCAACAACGACTGTGATGGAGTGCAGATCCATCTGAGACAGATTAAACCAACCCTCTCCCTTGCTCATAACTGCATGATTTTGGCAGTCCACATCACTCATGATTCCTAAACGTTAGAGCCAACATGGCATTTATTGACTGAACAAATGACACATGAGCTTTGCTATCCCAAAGGGGTAAAAGAATCATAGAATGGTTAGAGTTGGAAAGGACTGTACAGATCATCAAGTTCCAATCCCCCTGCCATGGGCAGGGACACCTTTCACTAAACCAGGTTGCTCAAACTCCCATCCAACATGGCCTTGAACATCTCCAGGGATGGGGGACCTCCAGCTTCTCTGGGCAACCTGTTCCAGTATCTCATCAGCCTCACAGTGAAGAATTTCTTCCTAATATCTAATATAACTCTACCTCTTTCTGTTAAAACCATTATCCTTCATGCTATTGCTCCATTCACTGATAGTGTCATTTCTCCAGTAGGCCACCTTTAAGTACTGGAGAGGGCTATAAAGTCTCCTCAGATCCTTCTCTTTTCCAGGTTGAACAACCCTCACTCTCTCAGCCTGTCTTAATAGAAGAGGTGCTCCAGCCCTCTCATCATCTTTGTGGCCTTTCTCTGGACCCGTTCCATCAGGTCCCTGTCCTCCCTGTGCTGAAGGCCCAGAGCTGGCCACAGTACTCCAGGTAGGGTCTCACCAGACCAGAGTAGAGGGGCAGAATCACCTGCCTCGACCTGATGGCTTTTAATGCAGCCCAGGACATGGTTGGCTTTCCAGGCTGCAAGTACACATTGCGGCTTCATGTCCAACTTTTCATCCACCAGTACCCTTTAGTCTTTCTCCTCAGAGCCGCTCTCCATCCCTTCATCCCCCAACCCATATCGATACCAGAGCTTGCCCCAGCCCAGGTGCAGGACCCTGCATTTGGCCTTGTTGAACCTCATGGGGTTAGCGCAGGCCCACCTCTCAAGCCTGTTGAGGTTCCTCTGGATGGCATCCCTTCCCGCTAAAGTGTCAACAAAGAAATATTCCTCTGTAAAAGACTCTGCTCAGTATTAACCAATACTGTTGCAAGTTACTTTAATTTTCCATGTTTCAGATATGCAACACTCAAGCAGATTTCAAGGGGGTTTTATTGTCATTTGCTTCAACTGGGAAAATGCTTGTATATATTGCAATTTCAAATTATGTGTGGTGTATCAGGTGAACACCTGTATCAGGTTTTCAATCACCGGCAGCAAATTTTCCTTTCACTTAGATACAACCTAAATTAGGAAATCAGTGAGAACACGCGAGCCACCAGCTGCCTGCACTGAGCTCTTTTGCTTCCATAGCATGATCCCGGATTGCGCGGTTTGTCACCCATCCCTCTTCCAGCTGCTCAACCACACAATCTCACGGAGGCATTTGTGGGGAAGGAGCAAAGGAAGGACACTTCCTGGGGTTTTTTTTTCTAACAAAACTCCCTTTCTGTTTCCAGGAAAGCTGGCTCACATTAGTGTGGTGCTGCCCTCTGACAGTCTCCTACATAAAAAATTTCCAAGAGCTTCTCACAGCTTGCAATTCCTCAAATAAAAGGATTTCCAGCTCTTCCTCTGGGTGATCACCCCCCCACTCTGAAAGACGTCATTATGAAGAAATGTGTTTCCTGACAATCCTCCTAACATATTCTTTGACTCAGTTTATCTCATTACACTTTATTGTACTATGGAAATAAAGTGTTTCCTGCTCTTTGGGATGTAGGTAAAAGGTCTGACAAGGCCTGTTAATATCTATGAATATTGTTAGAACTACAGGACTGGACTTGAATGTAAATACATCAATAAAGCTGTTAAAAATTAATTTTTCACAGTGTGAAATCGAAACTCATACGTAGCATCAAATTAAGGAATTGGGAATCTTTTTTTTTTACTTCTTGTGTTTACATGTTTACATTTTTTTAGTTGATTAAGAGGTCTTTTCTCACCCTCTATTGAGAAAATGGTTTTGAGCTTAATCTTTACCATTTCTTTGAATCTCATTACTTGTTTGCTTGAATCTTATTTCTGCTCAGAAGTGGATTCTTAAATTTGTTTTCTTTTTTAAAATTTGGGGCAAAAGGAAAATGAGTAATAAATATTGGCTTACAGAAAAAATTACTAGCAAAATAGCCGTTTTGGAAAAAAAAATCAATCTTTTTAGTCCCATGTCCTTTAGCTTCCAGTACCTGGGAGGGAGGTATGTACAATTAAAAATGGGTCTCTAATGAGATATAGCATTAGCTAAAGTGATATGTAGACTGATAACAATGGAGCACATCTCAACGTGTCCCCACGGCATTTACCTTTTGCAAACATGCTCTTCATTAGGCAAGACATTATTTTTTAACAGGAACTACTGTTCTCACTTCAACACTTTAAAGATGACTGAAAAGCATAAGTTCAGAAAAAAATCAATTTCAAGCTAGTTTAAATAATATGACAATATAGATGCTTGTACTGAGGATCTAATCTTCACTGTAGCTGTTCAGGTGATCTTTAATGCAAAGGATAGAAATAAAAAGACATACTTGCAATTGATTTAGGCTAAGAAAGCAGCTTTTATGCAGACTGAAATTATTTTATATGCACTTAGGAAGTCTACACCTGCTGTCATATAGAACAATGACAAACCACCTAAAAAATAAAAATATGAATAAAAAAAATCACATAGGGAAATCAAAGATAGACACTTAACATTACTTATCTTTATATCTGTCTTCATCCATGGTGAAAAGCGTTTATGGATATATACTGTCTCCCTAACTTACCTGGGTCACCATTTGACCAATATACTAGAGATGCAGATTTTCAATTATTTGACCCTAATTATGCAAAATATTGTTTGTCCACTAGAGATCAAACACAACCAGGGACTTCTGAATAAGTAATTGCAAAGTGACACTCTCTCTCTCCAAATCACCTTACCACTCTACATAGTGCTCAGCTCAGGTGCTTTAAAATCACGTCATAAATATTTTAGGTGGCAAAATACCTGTATCAGTCTTTGGTCCAACTCCTTCTCAAAGCAGATGCAACTAGACCAAGTTGCTTGGAGTCTTGCTGAGTTTTGAGTATCTCCAAGAATGGAGAATCCATAGCCTCCCTGGGCACCTGGGCCAGTGTTGGATCGCACTCATAGTGAAAATTTTTTCTTCTTATATTCAGCTGAAATTTCCCTTGCTGTAACTAGTGAATAATGTCCGTCTCTTGTCTTTCCACTGTGCACCTCTTGCTCTGTCTTCTCTGTGGCCCCTTTTTGGGTCCTTCACCCCCCTCCAAAAGAGAGGAGAGGAAGAGATAAGGAGATGTACAAGCTTAGAACGAACTAAACTACTTTAATGAATTATTAATATTAAAATAAATTAAAAAAAAGAAAATAATAAAATAGACACAATATATGCAAAACTGTATCAAGCTCCCAGGATGGTGTCACCAGCAGGCATTGGGGAAGTCTCAGAGTGGACTCTTTTGGAGGTGGGTGAAGGACCATCTGTCATTCTGGTTTTTGGTTAATTCAGCTGAAACCATGACACTGAACAAACCTGCCCTTCATACCCTTTCCATGCATGTCACGTGCTCCTGCCCCTTCAATCATCTCAGTGGGCCTCCTCCACTCCAATTTGTTGGTATCTCTATTGTTTTGCCCAAAATTGGACACCAGTATCCAAGCTACAGCTTCACAAGTATGTTTTCAAGTAATTAAAAGGAAATAATCACATCCCTTAACATAGGACTACGATCCTGATCAGTGAGCTATGTAGGGCAAAGACAAATACAGCCTGAATTTACCCACTGTGCCAGTCCCCCACTGGCACACCGATTAGAATCCTGCAGGAAGTTTCTACCACAGAACTGTCTGGATTATTTGTGGAGGAGCTCATGCTGGCAAAACATCATATTAACTGAGATGCAAGAATGATGTGTTTTTACAGTTCAGGAAATGGGCCGTGTGGGCCATCTTGGCTGTAGAAGACACATTATGGAGCATTTGCAGAGGACTGAGAGTGCAGAGCACTGCTCCTTAGCAGGAACAGCCTATCTATAAACAGCTCTGAAGTTCAGCTTCCACCCACCATCTTGAAAAACTACTGTGTGTATATTATATATTCATCACAGCAAGACCAGAATTTAGCAGGATATGACAGCTTCCTTTGGCCTTTATTCATGAACAAAAAAAAAAAGGGCTTTGTTTCTTTTTGATTGAAGGACTAGTGTCTTCCAAGGTGCATCCTAACTCAGTCTGTCCCTAGCTTTAGGTAAAAAAAGCAAATACCAAGGATGCAGCTTAAGAATGGGAAAGGTCACAATCTTTTTAGAAGACTGGAACTGCATCTGAAATATCTTGGCTAGCCACCCTGAAAATTAAAAGCCTCTGACAACCAAGTAAGCACCTCATGAGACAGCCCCATAGCAGGCTTTTTTTAGGCAAATCTGTCAACTAACTTCATCAGTCTAAGGGCTGGTTTTAACTCAGGGAAAGAAAGGCCTTGGACTTTCTAACATGTTAGTGTATTTGCAAATAACAAGTAGAGCCTTCCTCATCTAGCAGTGATGTGCTGCACTGCCCCTCAGACCTCGAGATACATCACATAAGAGCACTTTCAGAGGCTAAAGAAAAAACAGTGAAGAAGGGATCTTCTCGTTTTCCATACACAAGCCAAAACAATGAGGAGCAGATTGTTCTAAACTATGGTTAACTTCTTTCACATCCTGACATGAAGAGCAGCCAATGAACAGAATTACCAAATCCTAGAATAGTGGAGGTTGGAAGGGACCTCTGGAGGTCATCTAGTCCAACCCCCCTGCTAAAGCAGGTTCACTTAGAACAGGTTGCATAGATCATGTCC
Organism: Scolopax mira; assembly: GCA_004320125.1. Taxonomy (NCBI): domain Eukaryota; kingdom Metazoa; phylum Chordata; class Aves; order Charadriiformes; family Scolopacidae; genus Scolopax; species Scolopax mira. The sequence goes on along the minus strand of BJBW01012783.1, from coordinate 29,372 downwards.
AGGTGAGTTTTGCGTATCTTCAAAGAAAGAGACTCCACCACCTCTCTGGGCAGCCTGTTCCAGTGCTCTGTCACCCTCAAAGTAAAGACATTTTTCCTCATGTTGAGATAGAATTTCCTGTGCTCCAGTTTGTGCCTGTTGCCTCTTGTCCTGTAACTGGGCACCACTGAAAAGAGTCTGGCACCATCTTGAGACTCACCCTTTAGATACTTGTAGCATTAGTGAGGTCTCCTCTCAGTCTTCTCTTCTCCCTGCTAAACAGAGACAGGTCTCTCAGCTTTTCCTCATAAGAGAGGTGCTCCCTGATCATCTTCACAGCCTTCCTCTGGACTCTCACCAGTAGTTCCTTGTCTTTCTTGAACTGGGGGACCCAGAACTGGACACAGCACTGTGGATGTGGCCTCACCAGGGCAGAGTAGAGGCAGGGGGATGACCTCCATCTACCTGCTGGCCACAATCTTTTTCATGCACCCCAGGAGACCATTGACCTTCTTGGCCACAAGGACATATTGCTGCCTCATGGTCAACTTGTTGTCCACCGGGACTCGCACATCATTCTCCACAGAGCTGTGTTGCAGTACATAAATCCCCAACCTGTACTGGTGCATGGGGTTATTCCTCCACAGGTGCAGGACCCTACACTTGCCCTTGATTAACTTCATTAAGTTCCTCTCCACCTAGCTCTCTAGTCTGTCCAGGTCTGAATGACAGTATGGCCTTCTGTAGTGTCAGCCACTCCTCCTAGTTTTGAGTCATCAGCAAACTTGCTGAAAGCAACTTGCTCTGTCCCTCGTCCAGGTCATTGATGAATACATTGAACAAGACTGGACCCAGTACTGACCCCTGGGGAACACCACTAGTTACAGGCCTCCAACTGGACTCTGCACCACTGATCACAACCCTCTGAGCTCTGCCGTTCAGACAGTTTTCAATCTACCTCATGTCCACTCATCTAACCCACAGTTCCTAAGCTTACCCATGAGTATGTTATGGGAGACGTGTCAAAAGTCTTGCTAAAGTCAAGGCAGACAACATCCAGTGCTCTCTCCTCATCTACCCAGCCAGTAATGCCATCATAGCAGACTATCAGACTGGCCAGGCATGATTTCCCCTTGGTGGATCCATGTTGACCACTCCCGATAACATTCTTTGCCTCCATGTGCTTAGAGATGACATCCAGAAAGACCTGTTCCAATACCTTTTCAGAGATGGAGGTGAGGTTGCCTGGCCTATAGTTTCCTGTGTCCTCTTCTTGCCCTTTTTAGGAACATTTGTGTAGAATTTGTGTAGAACATTTGTATAAAAACTTCCAAGTTAGTGAGCAATACATTGGCTGGGATCTAACCTTAACACTAGCCATAATAACAGATCCTGTCAAAGGATAAGCAAATGAAAAAGACTGTACAGAATTTCAAATACCAATGTCTCTTTGTCCTGACCTTCCTTATGTGGGTTGTTTTCATCATATACATGTCACCATTTTTCTGTCAACACCCCACCTCTGAGCCTCCCCAGCAAATACATGTTAATTCTATGCTTCCCCAGGATGTCTGTGAAAGCCTTCATTTGTTAAACTATTTTTAGGAACACTAGGTACACTTGCATTATTTATAGCATATCTGAAGCTGTTTCCCAAATTGTGCCTGTTCTGTAATAATTTTCCTTCTCCTTTTATTCAAGGTGCATGGCAATTACTTTAACATTGCTCTTGGAAAATGTGCCAGAAACTCTCATCCCATCTAAGCCCAGGATATATTTATTTATTTTTAGGTTTTGGTTACTGAAATACTTCAAGTATAGTATAGCAATATTATAAGCATATGCCATCATATATATTACATGGAAACAATCAGTAGATATCTTTTCAGAATCTTCGTTCCTCCATTCCTTCATACATTCACATTCATTGAACCTTGCTGATCCAATGTTTCTTTTACTAAAACAGATAGAACCACTTATTTCCTTGATAAAAGTTGCTAATACTGTCCTGTAATATGATGTAACCAATCCTGATATCAAAAAATTAACCCCCCCTGGCCGTCCACACTCAAAGGGTTGAGGTCAATGGCTCAATGTCCAATTGGCAGCCAGTGACGAGTGGTGGTCCTCAGGGGTCTGTACTGGAACCAGTGCTGTTCAACATCTTTGTTGGAGACATGGACAGTGGGATTGAGTGCACCGTCAGCAAGTTTGCCAATGACACCAAATTCGGTGGTGCAGTGACACACTGGAGGAAAGTGATGCCATCCAGAGGGATGTGAACAGGCTGGAGAGGTGGGCTCACGCAAATTGCATGAAGTTTAACTGAGTCAAGTGCAGGGTCCTACACCTGGGACATGGCAATCCCAGGCACAAATACAGGTTGGGCAGAGAATGACTAGAAAGCAGCCCTGAGGAGAAGGACTTGGAGGTGTTGGTGGATGAGAAGCTTAACATGAGCCAGCAATGTGCACTGGCAGCCCAGAAAGCCAACTGTATCTTGGGCTACATCAAAGAAGTGTGGCCAGTAGGTCACAGGAGATGATTCTGGCCCTCTACTCTGCGCTCATGAGACCCCACCTGGAGTGCTGTGTCCAGCTTTGGAGTCCTCAGCACAGGAAGGACATGGATCTGTTGGAGCAGGTCCAGTCTAGGGCCACGAAGATGATGAGAAAGCTGGAGCACCTCTCCTATGAGGACAGGCTGAGAGAGCTGGGGTTGTTCAGCCTGGAGAAGAGAAGGCTCCAGGAAGACCTTATAGCGGCCTTTCAATATCTGAAGGGAGCCTACAGGAGAGTCAGAGAAGGACTCTTTGTCAGGAAGTGTAGTGACAGGACAGGGGCAATAGTTTTAACCTGGAAGAGGGGAGATTTAGATACTAGAAAGAAATTCTTTCCTGTGAGGGTGGTGAGGCGCTGGAACAGGTTGCCCAGGGAGGCTGTGGATGCCCCATCCCTGGAGGTGTTCAAGGCCAGGCTGGATGGGGCTTTAAGCAACCTGTCCAGTGGGAGGTGTCCCTGCCCATGGCAGGGGGTTGGATAATCTTTAAGGTCCCTTCCAACCCAAACCATTCTATGATTCTATGAAAATAAGAGGCTCAGCATAATTGGGCACAGGCATCACCAAATAGGAAAAAACAAGCCGAGATTCTTGGCTTGTTTGCAAATCCTTCTTATAAACAGGAATGCTCTCCTGCAAAGCAGAGAAAGATTCTTTGGTAGTGCCTATATCAAATAGCACTGAAGTTCCTCTAACCTCTCAAGCAGACATGCACCAGGAGCTCTGGCTGCAGTAGTGGCTTAAACTCTCTTCAAGACAGCAGGCACACACACACAGATATTCACATTCCTCTCTCTTTGCATTGGCAGTGCTTCTTTAACCACTCACTGCTGAGGTGGAAAACCATTCTCTGATTTTTTCATGCTTTTTGTTTACCTGACAACTAGCATAAGGAATCCAGATTAAGAGGAAGAAGGAGAGAAAGACTTCCCCTTTTTGGTGGGAGCTTCAGCCAAAACAAGAAGCTGCATCAATAAGGTACAGTGTTCTGGTGGGGCAAGGAGAACCAGTTGCTGGCTGTCCTTTTGGGGGCTGCAAGTCTCCACTCTCAGCAAAGGGCCAAGAGATGCCAGAGCTGGTACAAGGCAAGGGCAAGGGAAAAGTTCCCTTAGGGTGTGGGTCCAACCAGGACTGGTGCAATCATCCCATGTACAGGTCTGGAGGCTTTGATAGCATATCCACTGAAGTAGTAAACCACATATAATGTTTTAAAAAAATAATCTAAGGTACTCTCTTCAGATGATGCCGTGCCACAGTGTTCACCAGGACTAACACCTAACTTAATTTCATAGCTTCACAGGGAGGAATTTATTTGCCACCTTGACTATGTGTTAACACCTTAACTAAGTCTTGGAGCTGAGGTCTGCATTAGCTGATATTGTTACCAAAGTCAGTGTGTTTTTTTAGCCACCTCTCAAATCCCTTCACAAACAGAAAAAAAGAGCCTATATAAATGTGAAATAACCCTGCAATATATGGCCCTATACGCTGATCAAATATGTCTTGACATGAGGATTCATTTCTTTAGTAGGTATGAAGAAAATACTTGTATATGTTTGGCACTTTACACCATTGACTTTTAGACATTTGTAGCCAAGAACAGACATTTTATTCAAATAGAGAGGTGGTTCTAACAGAAAAAAATTAGAGCTGATATATACTGAAAGCAGACAGACTTCAAAACTGAGAGATACTAAAAGGGAAGTGTCAATCCCTTACTCTGAATCAGGAAATAAAATAGCTGAGATTTGCACTTTCCTAAATATTCAGGGGGTGACATTATTTCTGTAAGAAAATGAGAAAGTAAAGCTGGTAGGATAATGGTAAGTCATGAAAACCAGATGACATAACAACTTTTAGAACTGCACACTGAGAAAGACACAGCCATCAAGCCTATCTTTGCATAGCTGCAGTATTTGAAGCATTGTATTCAGTTGTGATGCATTATTATAATTATAGTCATTTAAACAGTGGTAATACTTGGATAGCTTGTCCTACAATTAAGGATCTTCTGGTATTTTCTCATCACAAAAAAAAAAGGGGGGTGACTCAGTGACACATTTACTGCAGGGATGAAGCTTGCCTGGGAAGCTCCTGCCTCCCCGTTCCTCCTGCCCTGCTGCTCGTCACTCGTGGCCCTCCTACACCCATGGGCTCTGACATGCAGCTATCCTGGGGCTTACGAAATTATCTGGGCTAAGGGCTTTTTTCCCCTACCTGAGACAGCTTATTTAAGGCCCAGATAATTTCCAAAGCAAACCTGATCTCCCTATCTGTCTACGTGTTTACACTTTGCCCCATCATTTGCCCCCTGAACGCCAAGTCATTTGACAAGCCTTACCTATGTTCCACCTTTACCACCACGAAGTGGTGGGACTTGCCAACCATTATATCTATTATAAGGAACTCCAACAATACGTGTGGGGCAATCCCCAGGTGGGGTGAGGCCACCCACACAGGATGGCCTGTGAAGCACCCGGACAATACAAACAATAAATACTAACAAAAGTAACGTCAGCTCTTACTCATCTTTGCCGCAAGAAAAGAGGAAGTGCATTCAAGTGGCCACCTTGTCAGCTTAAGAAAAGATAGGTCCCAGGGTTAGGGACTCTAATTTTGGGCTGCTGCTGAAGACAGTGGTTAAATTATCCAGCTGCCCTGCTCCTCTTTCACCTCTATTGCAGCTTGTTTGACCAGCCTGATCAAAAGCTGACATAAAACCAGCCCTACCAAAAATAAATAAGTTAATAGTGCTGTCCTTGTTTGGCTTTCTAAACTGACTCACATCACCCAGTGAACTCCTGCAGTGGATCCCAGACATCGTGCAGCATTTACCCCCCACAATCATGACAGCAATGGCCTATCTCAGATATTGGAAAGTATCACCATTAGCTTAGATGTTGTTTTAATCAGTCTGGATTTGGTAGGATTTGATCTGGGGGTAACATCTTTAAAAGCAGCGTGATACTGAGGAAGCGTTTTGCTGAATGGCTTGGCACAGAGCTTCTGAGGACAGACAGGACAGAAAATGAATTCCTGAAACTTACTCAGCAATTTCTGCAGTAAGCCTGTATCTTCTGCCTGAGCATTTCCACATTTCTTTTGAGCAGATTTCCAGCCCTGGAGGAAATGAAAAATTTCTGGATAAGTACAATTTCCAGTGATTAATTTGCTTCATTGTTAAAAATTCATGCCTTACTTCCAGCCTGAATTTGATTGGTTTTGACTTACGACAAGTGGATCTTCTTGCACTGTTGGTCCCTTGACACTGGTGTCTGTTCTATGTAACTATGGAAACAGAGCACTATAAAAAGCAGTTTTATAAAGCTGTTATTTCACTATCAGTCTCAAATATCACTGATAAGATATACATTCCTGTGAATCTTCATATTGTCTCCTCCACGTCTTTCCTCAGAGCTCTAGGGAGAGCTGTCAAGGGACAACATAGCACTTGATGCTTTGCAAAGTTCATGCAGTCACACTGCCAAAAACCTGGAATGATTTTGTTTTGCTGAGAACTGATACTCATTTCATGTATTATGGATTTTTCTTTTTAGCTATTATCTGATGTTATTATCAGATGTTATATATGTTGTTATCTGATGTTATATATGGATGATATTATCCAGCCACAGCTGGAGAAGAGGCATCAGATGGTTGAGGCCACTGGGCAAGAGTGATGCCAAGATGTCTACTCTTGGATGCTCAAATGACCTGTCGACCTCAGTAGCAGACTTACAATCTGGGATGATTTTTCTAAAGTTTGATGGGAAGGAACAGCTGGTTTTATCCTTCTTTTGAAGCTGGAAGGTAAATATTCTGTGTATCATCTGTGTAAATGTTATCTAAGCAATTCCCTTACAAGATCAGTGTGGCTTCACTGCATGGTGAAAACAGAGGAAAAAAGGAGCCCGGGCTTGCATTTGTGACCATGCAAGCCACTCTTGTTGATGGTAGCAGCTTCTCCATTAGAATCTCATCTATTGTGAGGGCAACATGACATACCTATGGTGGCCTCCAAGCCTGTGGGAGAAGCTTTTTTCTCGTGGCATTAAACTTACATGCACAAAGCCCACCTTCTCATCCTTAGAGCTGCAAAACACATTCATGACATTCAGTAAGAGAATCTCATAGGAAAATCAGAAAGAAATCCTGAACAGTGTGACTTTTTTTTACATTTATGTATCAATAAGACTTTACAAATTATTTTGCCGTTAATGTAATGAATATAAAAAAAAAACCAGACACACATCTCTATGTAGGCATATGATGTCTGATAATATATCTAATAAAATTATATGATATATAGTAACAAGGAACTAATACAATGTGTCTGGAGTGTCCTAGGAAGGAAAATCCCAGAGTAACTCACAAGATTTCAATGTTGAATTAGTTATGAGTTAATCTTCACCGTTTTAAAATACAGTTGTCCCCTACAAGGCTTAGTAAGGGTTGCCACAGTTCCTAAGACGTTCCCAGGATTTAGTAACACGTAGAAAACAGCTGCCCCGTGCAGCTGTGTGCGTGTGTGTTCTCCCAGCCAGCCAGGCTGAGCCTCCTTTTGTGTGCTGCTCACTAGGGCGGCCGGGCCTGGAGTGCAGTCCTTGCAGGTGTTAAGACAGCGAGCCAGATTCACCCTCTGATTTTTCCAGGCCACTAAGCCTCCAGCTGTCTTGTCTCAGGGGGACCATTCTACCACCCCAGAACCACACCACAGGACAAGCCCTCCTGTGCTGGCTGAGCAGCCCCCAGAGAGGCCTGAGGCCGCACTGTGCATGTGCTGCAGCAGCAAAACAAATGATCTTTTTGCAGCCCAGTCTCAGCAGGAAAGATCAGTGACAGAATCACAGAACCACAGAAAAAATGGGGTTGGAAGGGACCTCTGGAGATCATCTACTCCAACCCCCCTGCCAGAGCAGGTCCACCCAGAGCGGGTTGCACAGGAGCGTGTCCAGGCGGGTTTTGAATATCTCCAGAGAAGAAGACTCCCTGGGCAGCCTCTTCCAGGGCTCTGCCATTCCTCAAAGTAAAGAAGTTCCTCCTCATGTTTAGGTGGAACTTCTTATATTCAAGTTTGTGCCCATTTCTCTTGTCCTATCCATGGGCACCACTGAAAAAAGACTGGCCCCATCCTCTTGACACCCACCCTTTAAGTATTTATAAGCATTGATCGATCTCCTCTCAGCCTTCTTTTCTCTAGACTAAAAAGACACAAAACCCCAGTCCTGCTCTCTTCCCTTCCAGCTTTGCTCTACTACATCAGCGAAGGAAATGATTTGATGAAGAAAGAGCTGAGACCAAACCCAGCCATCTGTTTTAAATGGTGACTTCTGAGTTCCTTTGCCTTTATAGGCACTATTTGTAGCCCCACTGTTTGAGCAAGGACCTGGGGAAGTGTTCTGCACAGCCATAGTCAGGGTATGTATGTAGTGTCCATGACTGCTTTAGGTATGCTGACAGCACACACACGCGCCACACAGCTGCTGACTTCCTCTCTCAGGTGAAACATACTGTGTCAACACGCTCTGTAAACTGCTCTTTGGACTCCTCCTCTTAGACACTGTTCTGAAGAGTCATGCTGTCAGCTCACGATGGACCATTTTTAAAAGAGGGGTTGTGGCCGTCACTTCTGCGTGAAAGAGACCTGGGGCAAAATAAGATCATACTGCTACACTGTAGATCTGTTCAACCAAGAAAGATAGGCCACCTTGGATACAGGTCAATTTGCTTGGCAGTCATATTAACATCTGCCTGAAATCCAAGTTTGGGATTGTATTTACTTAGCACATAGGACCCACAGGCCGCACTGAAGAGTGTCCTTGCAAGGATGCTTAGATGTTTGAAAGGTCCCCAACAACTGAAGGAAAGGAAACCTATCTTCAGCTATCTTCAAGAAGGATTGAAAGGACACACTGGGGAATCACAGGGCAGTCAACCTCACTGAGGCTCAAGCAAGTCCTCTTGAAGCACTTTTCTGGGCATGTGAAGGCAAAGGCGTGACAGTGGACAGCCAGCATGGACTTTCTAAACACCAGCTGGGTGTCTTCTGTGATAAAACAACTGGAACTGCAGATGAGGGGAGAGTAGTAGATGTCATTTACTTCAACTTTAGCAATGCTTACACTATTTCCACAATATCCAAGTTGTGATATTACAGCCCGGATGGGTAGACAACCAGATGGGTAGATACCCAGTTGTATGATAGGCTTTGGTGGCTGGTGTATAATGAGTTATGTCATACTCTGCCGTGAGGCTAGTAACAAGGAGGGTCCACATGGGCCTGTACTGGGACCTGTCCTGTTTAAGACCTGTATCACTGACGAGGTGGACAAGGTGACAGAGGACAGTTTCATCAAGTTAGCAGGTAACACCAACTTGCAAGGACCACTTTTATGTTGAACAGTCTAAAACCTCTGTGTGAAAAAAAAAATCCTTGAGCCCAAAAATTCCTACAAGACTTTTCATCCCCTGTGGTTGCCTTTGCTGATGAACTGAGAGTAAATTCACAACTAGAATTATTCCTGCAGATTAATTGTGACAGAATTGTCTTTGGCGGGACTTTGGCTGTATTTCTTCCTTTTATTGGTTGCTATATATTTAACTCTTCTGCAATGTCAGAAAAATCCCCCTTAGCCCCGGAGTCCTTGATACTGATTTCTGTGGTGTTGGTGTAGCCGTATGACTGTTATGGTCATTTCTTTTGCTGACCGTTCTTTCAAAGATGCAATTTCCTAAAATGCTTCTAAGGCTGAACAAAGATGTTCCTATGCCATCCTCCACTAGACTTTCATAAAACACAATGGAATGAAAGCCAATGTACCTTAAATTCTTGTCACTCAGAATCTGGTTAGTCTTAAAATAACGGGATAGGTATTTGATTCACAGATTAAAATAATTTGACTTACTATGTAGAACTTGATTTACTATGTAGCTAAGTAGCTTCCACAAGTATGTTTCATATGTAGCTTCCATAACATGTTTTAATGATTGCCAAATGGATAAAATAGGATTAAGAAAATAAAAAGCAATCTGCATCTTTTCTGAAGAATTACAGCACCTTACAGTATATAAGTCTTATGAGGAGCATCTGAGGGAGCTGGTGTTGTTCAGTCTGGAGAAAAGGAGGCTGAGGGGAGACCTTATCATGCTCTACAACTACCTGAAAGGAGGCTGTAGAGAGGAATCGGTCTCTTCTCCCAAGTCACAAACAATAAGAGAGAGGAGGTGGCCTCAAGTTGTGCCAGGGGAGGTTCAGATTGGATATTAGGAAAAATTTTTACACTGAGAGGGTTATTAAGCATTGGAATGGGCTGCCCAGGGAAGTGGTTGAGGTACCATCCCTGGAGGTATTTAAAAGATGGGTTGACATAGCGCTTAGAGACATAGTTTAGTGATTTTTTTTGTCAGGGTTAGGTTGATGGTTGGACTAGATGATCTTAAAGGTGCCTTCCAACCTAGACAATTCTATGGTTCTATGCATGCTTTAATATCACAGATGGGGATTTCATAGATGGGGATTTCAGATTCACAGATTACTTGTTTCTCTGTTTTGTCTGTCACATTGTCTAAAACCAACCTCTTTCTGGTTGAGATGAGGACTGCTCAATATCAAAACAGCTCCCTTCTGGGCATATTCCCAAGGCTAGCCCAAGCCCTGCTAACTCCTGATCAAAGGTTTTCAGTGGGACTGCTCGTAGGTTGCAGTGCTGTTGAGCATGAATTAGAGAGAAACAATCTGCATCTGCACAAGCACTACTATATTAAAAATACCAATAGGCTTAATATATGCATACTGGTAAGCAAGAAGCCTATCACCTTTCACTAATAATCCTCCCTCCTATTTCCATTACCTTATATAGTGGCACCTTTTTAGGACACATCCGACCTAAACTGCAGGCTTTCAGGGTGGGTTCTCTCCTTTACCTGTTTGTATAAAATAATAAAATAATGCAGAACTACTCACAAAACTAGAGTGGGGCTTCTTATCACCATTGCACATCGCTGAGCACTGAGTGGGAGTAGATTTTGGCAGGCCAAGGCAAAAAACAAGTTGGGTTGTCTTTATCCTGTATTGTGATAAATCTTCTAGCCATGTAAAAATGTCATCTCAAGGCACAGGACCTCAAAAGAGTTCTGTGAAAATTAGGTGAGTCTACAGCATAAATCACTGGGAGCTGAGTCAGCAACACAAAAGAACTTTGTTACATGAAAAATGTTTCTCTCTTCCAAACAGATCCTACTGTGTAAATACTTGCACAGTAGACAAATAGTATGTAATACTCAGTCTGACTAAGAAAAACCTGATTTGCTTATAAGTACATATGAAGCTCACTCTCTTATTAAGTGTATGTGCCCCGTGCAGCACAGTGGGGGGCCTGGTTTGCACTGGTATCTCGTAACAACCATAGCAAGTATCACTCACAGTGAGGATGTTAATCTTAGGGAAAAAAAAGACAAATTCCTTGATTAGTGCAAGACTGGACAAAACCCAGTGATATATCACATGAACATCAGGGAATGGAGTAGCTGTCTTATTTTTAAGAGTGATTTTCATCTTTGCCTACTTTGATTTTAGTCTCTCTAACGCCAGCTGCAATCATGTACATAACTACACACAGAAAATGCCTGTCATACTCAAGAAAGTTCTTTGCTATTTTGATTTTACCCAGCAGAAACAAAGACTCTGGGTACAGGCTAAAACTACTTTTTTTTTTTTGGCCTGTAAACAAATTTTATTTAAGAATTATTAAAAAAAAATACAGGGGGGCATGTAAATATTATATAGTAAGTGTGTGTGTGTATAATATATATATATATAATATAAATCATACTTATATAACATATGCAAACCAATATGAAGCGGAGAGTAAAATTGTGTCGGAGGGTGTTTAAATCCTGGGGACAACACGGCAGCCACAAATGTCAAGAAATCTTAGAGCTGTGAGCTGCTCCTTCCCTTCTAGCTGCTTGCCAAAAAAAACTTCTAAAGGGGATTACTTTGTTGTCTTAACCTTGCCCTGGCAGCTTTTAGGAAAGTGTTAAACACCCCAAAAGGGATTTTTCCTGATGCATGTTTCGAGTGTGTACCAGTCCACACTGAGGGAACAGAAAGAGCCTGTCGGCTCACTTTAATACCTGCCTCCTTACAGGACAAGCTTTAAGAAAGAAAAGTTATCAAGGCTTTTTATTCAAGTAAAAGTTAACTAGTTGATCATTATAGTGCAAGTGAAGCTAAACCAAATGAAAAATGAACAAAATACTTTCTTAAACTCTGCTTGAAACTATGGCATTGCCCATCAATTTCAGTTCATGGCACATACTAGTAAGGCAATTTCCTCAGCTGAGTCTGGTGTTAATCAATAACCAAGGGACGCTTCTCAGCTTTCACAGCTGAGGGTCTCATTCCTAAAAATGACACCTCCTCCAAACATTGCATTACGAAATAAGACGCAGGCATGTGATCCAGCTGACACAGCCTGAAAATTCTTCATTTTCCTTTCAATCGAAGTATCAAAAACCTTTCTTCTTTAATTCACATTAACTAAATTCACAAGGCATGTAAACATTATCAGAAAGACCTCTATGTGGTGCTGTACCTTGTTTCTCTCTGATTAATTTATGGAAATACAAATTAAGCACTGTTAGGTTTGCTCCTCTGTATAGACATTTGATTTTTATGCTTTTGCTATTCGAGAGTTCTCTCCAACAGTAATTCCCCGCTCTCATCACGCTGCTCAGCAGATGGCAGGGAGAGCTGACCAGACCGAAACTTCAGCTGGACTTCCTCTTAGGTCACACAACACATATTGTGAAAACCTGCCCTTAATTTTCCAAAGTCATACAAAAGCTATAACCGATGTCATATTGGTTCCATGGGAATTCTGACAACGTGGAAACTTCTGACAGATGCTGTGAGTGAGGCACCGAGAGCATGACATGACATATGAACGTTGCAGAAGACAAACGTGGCAAAGAGTCTTGCAAGTCCTGGCAGCACTGACGGAACACGAAATTACGCTCTGGAGGTATAACGTAACCTGCGTTATGCAAAGCTCTTCTTGCATGACTGTATCATTCTTATGCCTGCACACAATAAATCACGCACTGTAAGATGCCTTCTCATTCAAGTAACTTAACAATTTTATAATGTACCATTGCTGCGTGGCATTGCAGGGAAACTAAACACAACACACGACAATGGATGGATGCCAGGAAATGGATGTCGGGATGGGAGGGTCCAGCCTTGGCAGCTTTCTGATCTTGAGGCTAGGGAAAGCATGTTTGATTTTTAACCTTACCGCTTCATGGGCTTGGCTCTTTGTCCTTGTTGGATGGGGGGGAAGGGGGGGGGGGGGGGAAGAAAAAAAAAGATGGCACCTGACAAAAGGCACAACATTTTCCTCTCTGTGGGTAGTGGTACAACAGGAATATTGCGATTTGAATCCAGAAGAATATCCTGGTGATCCTCAAACTTGTCTGCCTCAGAATTTCCACTCTTTAGTTGACTCTTTTCCACTTCACACGACTGGTGCCACATGAACTTTTTGCTACTGCTATAGCTTTCAAAGCTGTGTTTCTTCCACTTTTTCCATGAGTCACATAGAGTACAGGGTGATTGGGACAGATTGGGACAGATTCTGTGTATAAGCTGTTCCAACTATATTGATAACTCTATGAATTTACATCAGATGTCATTTTCCTGTCTCCAGTAGTTAATATTAAGTGTAATGCTTCAGCAGGAAAACAGGCAACATCACTTTCATTAATTTATACAGAATAAAATATCTGCCCTTATGCACTGCAGCCAAGATAGGAAGGGAAAGTTCCAGCACAGAATCTTAAATACCCTTGGAAGGTCTCAGTACACCAAATCATTTGCTTGAGCATAGTCATAAGCAGAAACCTGACTTGAAATATTTTGCAACTATTACGACACTTTTGATCCATGATCCTGAAAGTACTTAGTGGTGAGATAATCTACTCAAGGTCAGGCTTGGAGCCAGTGATAAGAATTAAGTGAGAAGATAGCACTTAACAGATAAAATGAAGTTTTATCTCTGGCTCTTGAGCAAATAACATCCTCAAAATTGTCAGTCCTGCAGAATACATTAGCCACTGTGTGTTAGTAAAAGCTTGTGTCTAACAACAGTAACAACATGAGAAGAACTGGACCTTTACCCCAAATCAATCGATCCTGACTATGAAGTACCTATAGAATCTATGTTCTGAAGTTTTATTTCTTTTTTTCCCTTAAAAAATAAAAAACCCTGTTATTAGGTTTTACAGATCAACATAAAGAGAAGGCACTGGTATTCACAGAGATTTGCTAAAATCACTATTTGGAAAATATTTTACTCAATTACGTTTACAATTTCAGTAATAATACACTTCAGTAAACAATGGTTGGTGGCTTTTTAGTAGTTAATCTTTTATGGCATTTTAATGTCAATGCAAAACAAAGCCTCCCTCTTTGGGAGGTGCAGAACATGAAACAAAATACATGACTAACTAAAGTCTGAAGAAAGTTAAGGTTAAAATGCCTGGAGACTCACAGATATTTTGAAACATGAGATGTAGCTTCCTAGATTAAACCAGTACTACACCCAGCCTGGCCTCACGCCTCCTCCAGGACTTATCAATATTCAACACTTCTGTGGAGGGAATAAACAGATAATAACTGGTTGGTGTGGAAACACCTAATGGAAGGTGAAAGGTAAAGGGAAGAGGAATAGTCTGTCATTACTGGTGTATGGCTTTCTGACTTACTGCTGTGGCTTTCTGACCACAACGCTGCCTTTCACCAGCTGTTGGAGGGATAGTTGTCAAAGGGCAGCAGAAATAGCATCAGAACAGTCCTAAGGCAGACATCTTGGCATCTCCTGAGCTCAGGTAAGTTCTAATCCTGATCATAATGTCAATGTTTCCATCTCGTTAGAAGAACTGAGCTCTCCCTGGAGCCAGCACTGCTACAGTGAAGCCTTGAAACATTTCACTGCAGAGGTCTACTTCCTATAGCTCTATAAAAATCACATCTTGCAGGGCCTATTCCTTAAGGATCCTTTCCTATACCAGACATCACAGTTCCTGAGTGCATTCCGAATACCATTAGTGTGTTATCTGATGTACGAAGTCACAAGCCTTGCAAAAAGCTGCATTTGTTTTCGATTATAATGTCCAAGAAGCTGTCAACACCTTATCATGCTGGAAGTGTTCAGTGTACGGTTAAGCCTATGAAAAAGGAATTCACCACCAGCTGTTGGTCCTCCCGGGATCATGATGTCACTCCCTACTCGCTGCCCACTCTAGTATGGACCAGGACACTTACCCCATGCACAAACAATTCCACAGGGCAGTTGCTCCCTTCCTCAGATTCTCCAGCTAGGAGCAGGTGAAGCCACAGAAGATCAGGCTCAAAGCGTGCACTGACTACAGGGAGATCTTTTGAATGCCTTTTCTGGCCAGATGGATAGCACTAGATGTGGTCACACAACTGAAGAAGGCTCTCAGTACACAATGTCCACTCCAATTTCAAAGCCCACACCCAGACTCCTCCTGCCTCTGTTTGTCAAGAGCATCAGTGTTTCCAAACTTCTGACTCCTCTTTTCTTTGGAAGTGAGTTTTCAGAACATCATATTCTCCTGAGCCAACTGCTTCCCTCATTTCCTTACAGCTCTGCTGTGTTTGTCCAAGGCCCTCGGTCCTAATGATCACAGGGGGCTGCTGACTCCTTTGGCAGAGGGAAAGAGCATTCTCCTTCTGTGATTTTTTTCTCATTATTGTCTGAAAGGCTTGACAGACAACAGCAGGCCATCCTTCCAGCAGAAATGGGATTACTCAACACTCAAACCAGTGCCTCTGCACTCCGAGTTGTAAGTCACTCCTAGCCACAGCTGAAACTTCTGAGATGATACCTGATATCAGATGATATCTGAGTTTTGTTGCGAAGCTGGCGAAGTTATCTGTCTTCCAAGTCTTTGGAGCTGCTATTACCTGTCAAACACAGCACACTGCAGAATGTCAGCTGCTTGGCTTCATTTCAGCTCAGGCCAAAAAGATGTTGAGTCTGACTGTGATAAGGAAGCATCCAGAGAAACTGCCAAACGTCTCTGTCAACCCCTTCTATCAAGGGAAACTGTTCAACCATAATTAAAGAAGCCCGTAAGTTCAGGCACTGTCTAGATGCACCTGTGCTACTCTTCACCCTACCATCAGAAATACCTTCCTCTAGTTCCTGCAGGGAAAAAAATTATTCTCTCTTTTCTATCATGGAGTGCACGTCTCTTTCATTCCAGACATTTCAGCAGGTTATAACAAGGCATTCTCCCTGTTCAGAAGACTTCTGTAAACTTACATACACCTCATGAGGTATAATGCTTCCTACCAGTGCCAGCATTTCCTAGTTTCTGTTGCAGTTTTCTGTCCTGGTGAATGTAGCTTGCCAGGTATAACTGAAGTGCTATTGTGACAAAATACTAAATATTAGGTAATCTAGCTTTTTTTAATATGCAAATCATATTACTATGTCTTTATAACCAGCTATTCATTTTTTGTGCAAAAATGTTTAGTTAGAAAAGATCCCCATATTTAAACCCATGCATAAGCCTTACATGTAAAAAGTGTCATGCAAAATAAGGAAAGAGATTTTTACTAAGCTTTTACATTAGAATGCAAGAGTTGATGACTTGCATGAGCCTCACAGATTTGCCATAGCATCTTTGTTGCTATCCCAGTCTATAAATACATCACAAATTATTTGCCTTAACAAATTATCTTTTCAGATGAATTATTCAAAACTTGTTATTTTGTTGCTTATGGAAAAAAAAATCCACACTGGCCACATCAGCAATTAATATTGTGGCAGAACTGAAGCACTTAGCTTCTTCATAGCTGACTTCCAAGGTGCCTGAGGTTGGCTTGAGGTGGCTTCCCAGGTTGGCAGAGCAGTTCTATCCAGTCATAGATCTATCCTGAAGAGAACTATTCATCAGAAAACACAGTGATTACACGGCCTCTTTATTTAGGCCACTGAAAACATACAAGATGTTGGTATGCTTCAGATACTGGAATTAAAGGTATCGTAGTTAACACCATCCCTTACCATACCAGAAATCTCTGTGCCTGCAACAAACAAGCTAAGAAATGTGAATGGAAAAAATTGCCTTTGTAATTGCTCTCTTAGCAACTTTGCCCTGGCCAGGATTCTGACTTACTGAAAGCTTGTTTTCTGTCAGACCTCCAAGCTGTACAGAAGGAGAAGACCACCAAAAGTTCTGCTGCCGTAGTCATGGCATATCCTAACACACAAGCAGTTTGGGACAGTAGTGAGCAATTCTAAAGAAAGTTTTATGGCAATTGATATTTAGGTTGGGATATGGCTGCAAGACTTTCAGGTTTTAGGATTGACCTTGTGCATTTATAAAGAAGATAGTACTGTATTGAGTCCTTGAAAACTGCGGGTTTGATTTTTTTTCCTCCCTCTATTGCCCATAGTTTTGAACAGGATGATTAGAAAAGGAGTGCTATAGTGACAATCCTCTCTCAAACTAAGAGCCCAGCCAAAATTTATAACAATAAAGTTGGCAAGGCTTACATTGCCTGCCTGAGAGGCTGAGGCTTCTGCGGCATCTCCGCTGTAGGAATGCTCCTGTTTTGGGTGCCTGCGGAGTCCCAAGAGGAAACATTCCTGCAAATTAAGGTTCTTTTCTAAGACTATATGCATCCTACCGCTCAACACCTTCCTTTTCTAAGGCTTACCATATCCTTGAAAACTGCCACATCAAGAACTGTACCCATGCCAGCTCCATAAACCTGAAGAGAAACCAGTGGTCCATGACCCATTGTGAGGAAACTGCAAAACAACTAAAATTTTCACACCAATGTCTTTATGGTAACAACACACCATACACTTCATAATTGTGCTTCAGTTCTAAGATTAAAATAGATAATACACTCAGTAAGTACTATCTCTATATGGCAGGCGAATGACATTAAACTTGGATGGAAACAAGAACAGTAAAGGAAGAGCATAAAAATATATATCATAGGTAACACCTCAAAAAACAAGAGATGCATCAAAAGCCTGTGAAATAGAAATTAGTCTCAGGGAGAGAGATGATGTCTGTTTATAAGGTCATCTTTGAACCTTGGGAGAGGCATCACTGAAGCTGTTGATTACGTCTTGCTTAGTGTTTCATTAGTTAGACTGGTTAAGAAGCTGAAATGTTTCATCAATACCTTACCTGCAACTTCTAAAAGTTTCATCTGCGTCTCCCCTGAGAGTTGCCTTGTGGTTTTCACTGAAACCATGCTCAAGGACTAGTTAGCCAAAAATAAATTGTTCTCTGAAGTAGTGCTTTACGCTTTTACCAAGTTTCTACAGCTAGCGGACCTATGTCGTGATACTTCATTATCACACCATAGAATATCTTAGTCCTGTTTGTAAAATGAACTATACTAGAACTCCAGTCTTAAATAAATCAATGGAATAAAAACTCGTTCCTTCCTAAGGATTTCATGTGCCTCCAAGGATGTCTGGGGATAGCACTTCTTCATAGGGTCACTTTCAAATGGGTCTCCTCCACCATGAAACAGCCCAGGGCTGCAGTCATCTTCTACTGTCACTCTGATGCTTACTTTGCTCAGTGTAAGATGAGGTTCACAAATGTATTTCAAAAAGTATCCTTAATATTAGAACGGTACTACTCAATTATTTGAAATTGATTAATGTGTGAAATAAGTATTTTTCACACACACACACAAAAAATAATGTAGAAATATTACATGATACTTCCTCCTCAACAAGCAGAGTGTGCAAAAACAATGCAAAACTCTTTAGTATTTATGCGAGCAACTGCATAACCTACATACATGTTTTTTCAAAGAAGATGATGTGATAATTTGCAGCATTCAAGTCCTACTAAACAAAAATGTTGAAGTTCACAATATTTCTGTGGCAGTATAGTAATTTAGTTATCACAGAATCATATGGATTGGAAGGGATCTCTAGAGATCATTCTAGTCCAAACCCCCAGCAAAGCAGGTCCACCCAGAGCACATTGCACAGGAACTTGTCCAGGCGAGTTTTGAATGTCTCCAGAGAAGGAGACTCCACCACCTCTCTGGGCAGCCTGTTCCAGTGCTCTGCCACTCTTACAGGAAAGAAGTTCCTCCCCATGTTTACATGGAACTCCTTATACTCCAGGAGTCTATGAGTACAGTAAGTAAATCAAAGAGCAAAGAAAATACATCAAAATTCCATGAAAGCACTGCACTTTTGTTGCATAGGATCTATTACTAAAGCCCTTCTCTTTCACTTCTTGTGGGATTTTTCTCCCTACACTTTGCTTTTCCAAGTAGAAGCTGTTTACCTAGATGCAGGACAATGACAGCCCCTAGTGGAGCACAATTATATCCACAGCAGCCTTTCACAAAGCCTCTTCCACAACCGCTGCAGCGTTTGCTTTGTTTGGATGTGTGTTGTTCTACAAATGTGGGTGATGAATGAGTATGACCACAAGTTTCTTCCTTTTTCACACATTCTAACGAGATATTAGCTGCATGCCCTGGTCTATCAGGTTGCTTTATTTTCCTCCCATTTATGGATTTCACAATCATATTTTTCTGTTTACTTTTTTATAAAATTAAAGTGAGTATAAAGTTTTATTACTATTCTCATTATTCTGATTCACAACCTAAAAAATGTTATTTGGCATTTGTTCTTGCTTAAATTGACACGGTGTTACTTACTACCAGATATCTTTAATATCTTTGCTTTTCTCTGCAAAAGAGAAAAGGTGTCGTATTTGAAACTGGAATTTCTGTCTTTCTCTCCTCCATGAAATTGTTTGCCAGTAGCATGTGACTTCCTGCCAATAAGCAGGAATTCTATCTTGATGTGAAAGTTATCATTATCACTGTTATGACGAAATTTGGCAATTCTGGTCAAGATAGCAGTCTCTTATTGATTAAAATGACCTAACACATGGTAGATCAACCCTGATATTATCTGATTCAAAGTACCTGTGAAAAAGTAAGCAATGGAATAATGCTGTAGGTGTGAGCAATGTTGCAAAACAAAGACCAATTTAACAAACCATAACAAATTATAAAACAGATAATATGATTCCTTGTGGGATAGACATAATCTCATCAACCTGTATTTCTTGATATTGAGGCATCAATCTTAGAGATGCATTATATAGTTGATGGAACTGGAGCAGCTGAGGCTGTAAAAACCCAAAGACCTCACAGCTCTTGTTTACCAGTTAAACTCTTCCAATTTTCTCAGGGAAGCATAATTTTATAATAATGTCTCTCTAGCAATAAAGTGATTTCATTCTACAAATCACTGTTCTTTTTGTTTGGACAGTAAATTACAAAGGTGGTTTCCCAGAGCCCCTCATTAGGGAAATGGGACTATTGCTTTGTACAAACTGGGCCACCAACTTCAGTTGCTTCTCCGGTCACAATGTATCATTCTCAAAACCTTTACATTGAATAAGATGGGCCTTGCTAACTTTAAAATGTAAATGATCCAGTAATCACTTAGTAAAATCAATCCTCTTCATGCCTCTCCTCCCTATTCTTGAAAGGAGAATTCCATAAACAATGCAAGCTAACATATAGACATATATAACAATAGATCTTAGAATAAGAGAGGCCAACCTGGTTCACACAGATTGTGCAGTATGTGTTCTGTGAAGAGGGAGAGATCATTCCATTTTATTTTCTCCTTTTCACTTCATTGTAAATGAAACTCAAGTAAAAAAGAAAAGAAAAGCATCTATTTGAAAATTTGGCTACCATGCCATGATGTGTCCTCTACCATTGTTAAGGAAGTGCCTACACTTCCGTAAATAACAAAGCAAGGGGAAACAAACCAAGTAGGGTCAGGAGGAAAGGACTTGTCAGCTGAAAAAACAAGTTATGGAGTGTTGGATGCCTGTGAAATGACATGGAAGCACATTAGTCAATCTACAGAGGTGCTGAAGGCTCTTGAAAAGCCATTCCTGATCAATCTCCAGAGGGTGCAGGTTTCAAAAAATTGTATTGGTCTGGACAGACAGAGATTTTCTTGTGCTGCAATGACTGCATCAGTTGATTTTATCTGAATCCTAGTACTTTTAATTAAAGATGTTTGGATAGCAATATCTAGATTCATTCACCACCTGGTGCCTTTAAATATATTCCAAACTTCCAGTGCATCTGTAAAGTATGTCACGGATAAGGGTTTTCTGGGGTTTTTTAAATTTTCTCTCAGATGTATCAACCACAAACCTTCTTCATGCATTAAATCACAGAACTACTGTGACTGAAACTTCAAAAGCTTGATATTGTAAAAATAAGTCACTGGCACAGGAAGTACGTCAGCTATATTTGATGCTGCCCTAATCTCTGGTTGCCAGCTGACTCCAAGGCTGATATCTTAAATAGGCATTTTAGCATAATCCTTCAACTGTCAGAACTTAGCATATGTGGCAGCACTTAAACAGGCCTACCAGCAGCAGACACTGTCCAGGCAACTGCTGAAATAAGTGCCAAAAAAAAAAGGCAGAAATTGCAGCAGATTTTAAAATACCTAAGTACTATTCTTCTAAGAGAAATATTTCGCAGTAGAGGCAGAAATATAGATTTACTACATGATAGAAAAGTAAGCCAAAACACCTTTTACTGGGATTAAGAAAAATCCCATTGGCTTCAAGAACGCTGGTTCAGCATGTACATGGATAGACTTCTGCTCGCAGTTGGGAAACACTTTCATCGATCAAGGTAGCCTTGCTGAGATCAGGACTGCAGGGTTAGCTGCTGCCAGTATCTTCTCACTGAAAGGCCAAAAGATTTGTTACGGTTTTGCATTTAAGCGAAAAGAAAAAAAAAAAAATCAGGGCTGAGATGCCTTTTCAGAGAAGGCAATTACGAAATCAGATCACTGAGAAGTCTTCAGACCCTTCTGCGTGCCAAGCTAAAGAGCTGTGAGAGACAATTTTCCCTATTTCAGGCTATTTCAGTCTGAGAGTGTTAGCTATTAAGTGTTAGCTAAAAATACATGTTTTGTACCCGTAACAGATTACTTTAGCGATAGGATTTCATTGTGGAAGGAAGACAATGCCACTTTGTTTCTTCTAAAAATCTTAATCAAAGGTCAATCAGACAAGTGCTTGAAGAGTCATATTTATCTTCTGGACGGCTTTTTCCACACTGTTACCTTTAACTGCAGCTGGTCAGATGTAAATCAATGACTGTGGAAAGTATTCAGGGAGGTGGTATTCATAAATCACAGTGATGCAGTGAAAGGGTCTTAACTTCTATTTCGCTGTATTTTTCCCCCATATCTTGTATCTGTAGGTTTGTTCTCTAAAGAATTTAAATTTCAAATAAATCATTCAGATTTTTAGTAACATTTGGTGTATATCCTAGACATCAGTAAAAGTGCCCCTTTTGTTATAACAATGATGGTCAAATAGATTACACCAAATAAGGTGCAATGTAAAGCACATTACTACTATGGTTGAATTAATAAATGCACACAATTTGATTCATATTTGCAAAAGAAAGACTAGCAAGACAGCAGGGCCCTACCAATCTGGCCACCCAAGTGACGAACGACACAGATAGAATTAATTTGTTTTCTTTGATGGACATTTTATCTAACACATTTTCTTTCAAAAAAACCCAGTATTTTATTGAGATGTAACATATCATGATGGCAATCTACATGAAGATGCAAATTTAATCTTGATGTAGTTTAGTTGAAGTAAAATTAGGCACATGCCTACAACAAGCGAATGAGTGTCAGTTACTTGGTGAACAGTTGCAACGAAACACAGTGAAGTGCAAAGTTGTCTCTGGCCATCACGAGCCTCTATAGCAAAAGTTTTCCTCTTCACAGTATCTTTAGATACTATACAGCTGTGAGCAATTACTACAAAATTAAGGAACTCAAAGAGCAGGAATTCCTTTTTCCTATTACAAGTTATGATTAGAAATTAGATATGAATATTACTAGTCTGGGCATGTTGAAAACCTTAATAACTAGAAACAATCACTTCAATTCACAAATAAGTCCTTTATTCCTAACAAGTTCCTAACAAGTCCTAACAAGTTCACTTCAAATGGCAAATATAGTTTTGCATAAGAAAAGACCCAAAAAAAAGTTTTTTATAATTTATTGAATTTCAACTTCTACCCAAACAGACTTTGAGACAACAATAAAAATTTGTGTCACACATTTTAAAGAGAATCACCTACCATTTGCAAACAAAATAAACCAGATCAAAATGAAGAATCCAAACAAGACCGTTTGAAGCTATTTACTTTAATAGATATCCCTATAAATGTTTTTCACTGGAAAAAAAAAATCAAGTGTCATGAACTGACTACATTTATTTGACAATAAAGATTTTATTTGACTAAATAAAATAAAGATTTTATTTGACTAATAAAGATTTTATTTTAAAAATATTAAGTAAAATTTTAAAAAAAATATTAAATTGTTAGGAGAGGAAGAGACGAGGTAGTGTTGTTTGGCCTTATCAATGTTTGGAACACAGCTCCAAATAGTCCCTCACTTAATGCTTTGCCCTTACTACCGGTTAGTCTTGTCCCACTGGACTCCATTGCTTTGTTTCTTTAAGTACAGAGTTTCTCATTTCTGTCATTTTTTAATATTGATATCTTGTTGCTGTATCCACTGGTGAAGCTACATAAATATTATTCACCTTTTCCTATCTGTAAGGATCTGTAATTTCTCATGTTCTTGGCTTGTTCACATACCACAGGTCAGGGCTGGCCACTTGCATAACTCAACATGATTTAGTTTATTTAAAACATGCTTACCTGATTTAACTCATGATCAAAACAGATTAACTCAATCATTTCAATGCTTTACCCTACCCTGCATGACAACTTTATAGTTAGTAACTTATACTGTTTTATTCAACTTTTCTGAGAATCATCCCAAAAGACCCATAAAAAATTTGTTTTCTGACACAGATTTGAAAAAAAGACTACCAAGGCTTGCATATCTGCTTCAATTGTTTCTGTTAATTCTGTGAAATTATGAAGCATCAAAAGGTTTTCCACTCCCCTGCATTTAAAATCCAGTAGAAACATTGGTTTCACTGGACTCATTGGAAGTAGAGCTGCAAAAGCCACTTTAACTCATGTGTTAAAATTGTGAATGACTTTGGATTAAGACACTCACCCGTGACAGTCAGGTTTCTTTAACTGGAGTGCACATTAACAGCATTTTCTCTCTTAATAATCCAGTAGTGGAGTCACACCCAGATTAAGTGTATTTATCACAGAAACAAAGCTTTACTCACACGAAGCTTTGTGGAGTCAGAAGGCAGTGAGACTATATGCTGGGTCTGCTCACACAACCAGAGGTCAGACGGCACTGCCCTCTTACTCACCCCACCCATAAAAAAGAATTCCTTCCACTGAATTCAGTGGGAGTCTGACAGGGGGGTGAGAAGCAGCAGGACATAAAAGATTGGCTTCAGAGTAGTTTTTTCATCCTAAATGCATGCCAACCTGTGATTCTTGCCACTTTCGTGGTACTGTGACACAGACCACTTTGTAAGATGGATTCTCCCTGCTCTGCCTCCCATCTCCATTCCTCCTCCTGCACAGAACAGTATTTACCTTGCAACTAATTTAATTACTTCATTCACAAGCAAACAGACAGCTCATTAAGGACTCGGTCGCACACTTTACAGAGACAGCACCAAGTAGGATATGAGACAATTAGACCACCAGAGAGGTATTTTTAAAAGCTGTGTATTCCTTCATATTTTTGTGCATTCTTTTCTTCTGCTAGATAAGCACAGATGTATAAACAAGATTGTTCTCAGCTGCTGTTCTAGAACTGGCACAACTGATTGGATTGATATAACCGTATTTACAAAAGATACAATGGTTCTATCAACAAGACCAGCATCGCCCAGTTCACAGACTCCAAAGCAAGGACTGGGACTATGAAGTACTTAACTGCTCACCGTAGGAGGAGATCAGGTTCATGACCATCTAAAGAACCTGAATGTGCACAAGTCCATGGGATTTGATGAGATGCATTCGAGGGTCCTAAGGGAACCAGCAGATGAAGTTGCTAAGCCACCATTCACCATATTTGCGAGTCGTGACAGTCTGGTGAAGTCCCCAGTGATTGGAAAAGAGGAAACATAACCCCCATTTTTAAAAAGACCTGGAGAACTACAGGCTGGTTGGGTCTCACCTCTGTGCCCAGCAAAGATCATGGAGCGGATCCTCCTGGAAACTCTGCTAAGGCACATGTAAAACAGAGAGGTGAATGGTGACAATGTCCTTTCACAAAGGGAAAATCATGCCTGACAAATCTAGTGGCCTTCTACGATGGTATTATAGTGTTGGTGGATATGGAGAGAGCAGTTGATCTCTACGCTCTATGTACAAGTCATCTACGTGGACTTGTGCAAAGCATATGATACTGTCCCAACACAACATCCTTCTCTCTAAATGCTAAGTGGCACTCGTGTTATTCTCCTCTGCAACATTCTTAGCTTCACTCACGAGAAATCCAGCATGTTATCTTATGAGAAAAGTGTGTGCTTGCCCTGTGAGTACCAAAGCTACCACTTGGATTTCACACAGCCTCCACTGGCAACCTGCATGGAGGAAGGCTTTGCCTGGGTTCGGGTAGTGAGCTGGAAAGGCTTCTTCCATTCATGATCTTAAATCATGAAAGCAGTAATGTAACTACCATTTACCACTTGCAATCCCCATGCATCTGTTTAAAAGTTGTACATACAGACATCCAGATCTACAGTTATATATGAGGAAAAGAGTCATGGATGTAACTATGAATTGCTGCCATTTTTTTCCTGCAGGATGTGTACCTCATTAACCCTTCAATCTGATGAATAAAAACTGGAAATATTGCAATCTTCACAGAATACGTCTATCACCTCACTCAGAGTACGTGTTGCTGCACTATTTCTTGAAGTAGCTGCATAAGTGCTTGATCTGCTGTAGTGGTTGTCATTACTTTTACGTTTTCCAGGTACTTCAAAAGCTTTGCTATTAACAGGCATTTCTCTGCTGTAACATGCTGTTCAGTTACCCATCATATGCTGGTTTTTTGTTTCCTGGTTTAGGATAAAAACATGCCTTTCTCGATATCCCAACTGGGAGAGGAGTGCTTATGAAATACTTTAATTGGAAGTTCCTGTGCTTTGTGCATTATGTCTATTTGGCCCAACAATTTGTCCTCTAATTCTTATAGATCAAAAGATAAGTGCTTTTAAAAATAGAAATACTGAGATAGATAATAATAAAGTATTGGCATTTGCACTTTTTGTAGGAACAACTGGGAAACATTTGCAATATACCTGTGCTTGAAAAAAACCACTCTATGCTAATGCTGGGCTAAACTTATGCTCTCATCTTAAAAAAGTACTTTGTAGTGGTAAAGACAGCACTAGACTTCTTTTTACTTACTTTTTCACTCACTGGGATGTATAAAAGCTAATGGAGCACTTAAAACCTGAGTGAAAAGTGTAACTTTTGTTTTCCCCACAGAAATCTATCTCCACCTGGGACTCAGCCTGCAAGGAGTTCTTGGAGGGGCTACGTTTTCCAGACTCACCAGATTATGGTAGCAACAGGCTGAATGCATCTGCTGCAACATTACCAAAGATTTCTGCAGTTCTGTGGGTATCCTTACTTGTAAGGTAAAAGGAGGTAAGTACACCCAATATAGTGACTTTGTGGTGCTAACCACAGTAAGAAGGTGCCATTCCAGCACGCAGACCTGCAGCGGGAGCCTAACTATAGCTAGGATGTATGCAAAGTCAAGGTGGGGAGAAGAAGGAACATTCTCACAACTCATCTTGAAATTTCTGTCAGTCCAGGCAATAGTTAGAGCCTGAACCACAGCAGAAATTCGATGGTAAACTGCCTACTGAGAACCACAGTGATTCGTTCAACAGACAGCAGCCTGAGGGCCGTGGGAGCAATTTATGCAGCAAATTAAAACCAGAGAAGGGGAGGGGGGAGAGGGAAGAAAAAGAAAAAGCCTTTTTCCCAAAGAGTTGACAGCCATTTGTATGAATTGACATTTCATACGCTTGCTGGCCACATGAAACTGAAGAATTTCTGGATATTAAATTCTGGCCTTGTTCGATCTCTGCTCCCCAAGTAACAGCAGGTCACCAGAAGTTCTGGATACAAATTCTTTAAAAAAACACCTTATCTCTTTCTTTAGCTTCTTTTCCCATACAAGCTGCTACCTGTGGACAAAAGATAAAATTTAGTTACTTAATTGCATTTACTGCTTTGAAAGTATTTTCATGTCTGCTTTTAGGATCGCGTAATCTGCTCCTCCTGACAATTGTTCTTTTATTTAGGGATTAGAGGGTATCCACTTCTAACCCCTTGACGATGTCGCCTGTAGAAGAAAAGAGTACTGTATCTAAGAATAACACAGCACCCACGGTCGGTTTCCAGTGTCCTCCGGCGGGCCGCCCTGAGACAACTCCAAGTAAATAGCCCTTTCCCTGAGGTAAAATATCTCCCTGGGTACCCTCAGAAGACAGGGACGAGGCTCAGGAAGCCGGTTCCCTCCTTCTCTGCCCCCTTGCAGCTCCTCAGTAGCGTCTAAGAGCGGCGAGCGGCGGCCATTAGGTGACTCAAGGGCGGGAAGCCCCCGCCTGCCGCGGGGGTAAGGGCGGGAGGGCAACAGCCAATCAAGGGCGTGGGTGGGGCTTCCCGCGCGGGCGGAGGGCGGGGCGGGGCCGGCGGTGGCCGCGCTGAGGTAAAGGCGGCGGAGGCGGCGGAGGGTGTGTGGTGCTGGGCCTCAGGTTAGTTTGTGTCTTCGCTGCTCTCCTTTTCTGCCGCACATCGCCACTTAGTCCCTGTCGGTTTGTCACCGATTTTGAAAACTGCAGGTTTAAGAACCTTCCATGGCGGTAGAAATACCTGAGAACTGCGTATTTCACCTCCTTAAAGAGGTTTTCCCCTCGAGTGTTCAGAGAATGAAAGAGGGTAACGTTGTTCTGCAGTTTTATCGTCTTCTCAAAAAAAAGCTTAAAAGGTTTTAAGTATATTTGGATTTCCTTGTGTCCTCACAGGAGTATTTCTAGGTCCCACTTCCCAATTTTATATTGGAAACTTCAAACACACCTGATTGACGTGGTTTTGATGTTTACTGATTGACATAGACACTTAAAGTGGCTACTGTAAGTTCACTACTATTATCTGTATTAATTCACTGCGAGTGTTAGTTGCAATTCTATTGCTTTGTATTTATATGAATGCATGGTTATATTGCTATAAAAAGATCTTTAAACTGATACATATCAATAATATTAAGTTGCAGTTCCATTCCCTGCATCAATTCCCTTGGATAGAATCATTCCTCCTGCAGTTAGTATTAAAGTATAAATCTGTCCCTCCTTACAAATGTGTCCCTTCTTGCTCCACCTTTCCGCACCAAGTCTGTTGGGCATAGAGCTGATAGAAGGGCCAGCAGGTTGTCCAAAAGGTTTTCCTGCACATTTCCATCATTTTTGTTCTATGGGTCAGGTTTGCTCCCCTCTCTAACCATCCACACTCTTTCCGTCAGAAGGTTCCCCTAAAGTTCATTCTCCATCCTATTTTAAACCTCATCCCCTGACTCTTTTCTTTTCCGGAATCTACCTTTATACCTTCACAGCACTTCTTTGTCTCTGTACAGTCCTCTCAAGTAAGAAATCAGCCTCTTACTACTTTTTCCTCATTGGTCCTAATTCTATAATATCCATACCCAAATTTGGTATTTCCAACACTGTTACCTAGGCAATTTTAGCCTAATACCATATTACTGATTCCTATGGATATCCTACTGATATGTACACCAAAACAGCCTTCTGTCACGAGTTTCCTTATGGCCTTGTAATTCATGTTGGTTACATTTCATTTACATTGTATGCTTTTTGAATAGAATTATTTTGCTTTAGCCTTTACTCTCCTGAGTATTAATTAAGAAAATAAGTATTCTCTTACCTTATGCATGCAAACCTGAGCAACAATATGTCCTGTTTTGCACTCACACTGTATCTCTGTCCATGTATAATTTTCATCTCACTCCTAGTTCCCATCCGAAGCATCAACTAATTTAGAAACCTGATGTTCCAGCAGGTCCTCTTCCTCACAACTAGCCTACACAATCACCTTTTCCCTTGTAAAACTGAAGGACAGAAAAAAAGTCACCTCGTAAATACATCAAGCAGTGAAAGCTAATAGTTTAGAAAGCTGAAGTGCTATCTTTAACAGCTAATTTAGAATCCATAAAAATTAATCGAATCAGTTCATTTCTCAAAATTAGCGCCAAACAAATAAACAAAAAAACCCCGACTCTGCAGAGGTGCATGTGCAGAAATTAGAAAGTCATTCTTGTTGAACCTTGATTTCAACCTTCTCTTTCAGCATTTTTCATGATACAGGAAGTTTTTAACTAACCCATAATATGTATATCTTCTAGACAGATGAAGTGTTGAAAACACAAAACAAGATGTTTGCAGCTTTGAAGTATCATTCAACAGACTATTTATATGAGGTATAGTTTTATTATTTCTCTTAATATTCTGAAATAAATACATCATTAACTGAAGAAAAGACTGAGTGCACATTAAAAAAGATACAGAGAAATACTTTCTTAGGAATTCTGTTTCAGTGAGGCTGTACTGAATTTGATGGCATAACATAGTTAAGTGATTACAGGTTCTTTAAGCAAAAAATTAAAATACAATTTTGCCAAAACTGAAGAGCATCAATTTTTTGTGTGTCTGTTGCACCTATAATTATGTTTTATAGCCAG
>BJBW01012782.1:8938-31996 GCA_004320125.1 Scolopax mira | reverse complement strand
GAGGGATTGGAGCATCTCTCTGGTGAGGAAAGGCTGAGAGACCTGGGACTGTCTCTCCAGGGCAGGTGGGAAAAAGATGGGGGCAGATTCTTCTCAGTGGTGCCCGGGGACAGGACAGGGGGCAACGGGCACAAACTGGAACATCTCAACATGAGGAAAAACTTCTTCTCTTTGAGGGTGGCAGAGCCCTGGCAGAGGCTGCTCAGAGAAGTGGTGGAGTCTCCTTCTCTGGAGATACTCAAAACCTACCTGGATGCATTCCTGTGCGACCTGCTCTGGCAGGGGGTTGGAGGTGATGATCTTCACAGGTCCCTTCCAGCCCCTACCAGTCTGTGATCACCAAGCAGCTTCCAGCAGCTCCCATCCCATGGTCCATCTCACGCCCCTTGGGAGTTTGCATGGAACACGCTTCAGCTTTCAGCGTGTCTGGTGACTAATTAAACAAAGGGGAGCGGAATTCCCTGCCAACACCCCCCATCTGTCTCCTCCTCCGGCTCCAGAAACAGTCCATCAAAGAGGCCCTCTTGTCCTGTCCCTGGGCACCACTGAAAAAAGAACAGACACATCCTCTTGACACCACCCTTTGAGTATTTATAGGTGTTGATCAGATCCCCCCTCAGCCTCCTCTTCTCCAGACTAAAAAGACCCAAGTCCCTCAGCCTCTCCTCATAAGAGAGATGCTCCAGACCCCTCATCACCTCTGTAGCCTCTGCTGTCCCCTCTCCAGCAGTTCCCTGTCCTTCTGGAACTGGGGAGACCAGAACTGTCCCAGTGCTCCAGATGGGGCCTCCCCAGGGCAGAGCAGAGGGGCAGGATGACCTTCCTCCACCTGCTGGTCACACTCTTCCTGATGCCCCCCCAGGATGTCATCAGCCTTCTTGGCCACGAGGCCACATCATTTGCCACTGGGCAGATGACAAGCACCTGCTCCCCACACTGTCCCCAAGGAAGCAGATGCGGAGGAGGGAGACCCTGACCTAATGGTGTACGTGGTGGTGTTTGGAGGTTTCTATGGTAATTTAAAAATATCTCTGCGACCCGCAGAGGAAACGCCCTGCTGTGTCACTAGATGGATTGCAGGGGGGGCGGGTGCCCGTGTGGATCAGAGCAATAGATGGGTCCCCACGCTGGCTGGAAGCAAATCTCCTTCTCTGGGGCTGATGGGATGGGGTGGGGGTTACTCCTCAACACCTCCATGGTCAACTCTCTTCCCCACGGATGGAGCCCTGGGAGCAGCGACACCTCAACCGGTCCAAACACAAGGCAGAGCGAGTGGAAGAGCAGGATAATTCTATTTGATGTTTCTGTTTACCTTTTCAGGCAGAAAACAAGAAGCCTGCAGTGATATTCACCAAGCAGGTGGTGGAAGCAAATTAGCAAATCCCAACAGCTCCCGAGTTCAAAGGAAGCAGTTGCTCATCTCGGTGGACTCCCCGATAACGTATTTAGCCGAAGGAAGGATGAGTAGATCCACCAGCACACGAGGGCCCAGATTTCCTACCTCATTAAACCCAAGTATTGGTGAAAATAGCAGGGAAGGCAGGCTGAGGTAATTAAACACAACATCTCTCTTCCCTTTGTTCCTAAAGAAAGGGTGGGAATTGGCCACTGGGATGCTAGCCTTTTCCCTACCTTGGGTGGTGGAGCTGTGTAATGTATATTAATAAGCTCTGCTGAAAATAAACCCCCAAAAAAATGAAATAGAAGAAGAGTTAAAATAAAAAGTAAAGGATAAAACCTACATGGATCTGCGTATCCAAACTGAATGGGGCAGCTGCTAAAAAAATCTGTGTTTATACTCACACTCCAGTGGCCAGTGTGGGGCTCGGGGATGACCTGGGGTCTGAATTCACCCAGCGATGTCCCAAGGTCTGTCCTACACGTCTGCTTGAGGCTGGAAGAGAAGGACACAAATCCAGGGGATACTGGGTAGCATGGGGAAAAACGTGGCTCGTGTTGTATCTCTTTAGCCATGGGCAAGGGGTGGT
Source organism: Scolopax mira (assembly GCA_004320125.1). Taxonomy (NCBI): domain Eukaryota; kingdom Metazoa; phylum Chordata; class Aves; order Charadriiformes; family Scolopacidae; genus Scolopax; species Scolopax mira. The sequence continues at coordinate 30,008 of BJBW01012782.1, read as the reverse complement.
TTTGAGAAGACCCTGCCCCATCTCTGAGAAGCCCATCCCGCTGTGGGGTGAGGACAATGGCATCTCTCCAGCCACGCCAGCTCTGCCCGGTGCCACGGATGAGTCGCTCACCGGGCACCCAGGGACACAGAGGCAGCCAAAAAAATCAACTTAACTAACGAACCTCAGAAAAGCACCCCTTGAAAATGCCTGCCAGGCTGCTCCCCTGCCCCGTGACGCGGGGGGAAGCGACGACCAAGAGGAGCTGAGGAAGAAGGGGAAGGGAAGGACCCGTTTAACCAGGCAGGCAATACGTTTGAAATAACCCCTTGAATAGGAACACAAGCTTTTGCGTCACCAAACCTTCTCGTCCCATCAACAGCAAGTGAACATGTGCAGAACTTTTTCAGAACTGAGACCTCTGCGTGTGCATGGAGGGCCAAAGCCTGACTCAAGCCAGAGCAGGCTGGCTACTGGGCATGCTGGTTTGTGCAGCATGGGAGAGATGTCCCATCCCACCCCTGGGGCTCCTGGCCCCTTTTTATCTACACTAAGAGGCTGTAAATGCCCACCGGTGTGATGGCTCCCTGGATGGCTATATCCCCACAGCATGTTTACCTACAACGCTCACACTTCTCAAACCATTTCCAGCCAGCAATGAGAGCAGCTTGTTGGAGGACTCGGAGAGCAGATGGCCCTGATGAAACAAGATGCTGGTCCCCAAAGGAGGCACCATTCAAGGGAGCTGCTCGGCTCCCCGGCTCCAGCAGCTCCAAGATGGGCTGGGAGATGTGCATTAGCAGGCACCGTGGAGGAAATTGCTTCCCTAACTACCCCTTTCAAGCAATTCTCTTTGGAAGCCTGGTTCCAAGTCAAGACACATGTCAGCAGCACTGATGCTAAGACAGTTTTCTTATTTAATTATTAATAACGAAGCGTGCCCGGTGCTGAAAAAATGATGGTAATTTAAAGAGAATTTTCTGAAAAGAGAGTGGAAGAGCAGCCAGGTTGGGTGAGGTTTCAGACGTAGCCAGGATACTGGGGTGGAGGGAAACCTTCATAGCCCCACCTGATAAAAGAGCAGAGGATCCAAGCATGGAAGGCAAACGTTAAGGGAAACACCTCACATTGATCTCTCTACTCCGGGCTCCAAAAATGCAGCTTTCCACAAAACCCACATTAAAGTAACATCTAGGGCTGCTCAGACATAACAAGCGTTATGAGTGCACACCTAGAACGGTGGTAGAGATGATCCACTGAGACCTCCAAGGGGGACATTCTGCATTTTGCCTGAGTCCTCTAAACTCTTAAGAAGAAGCAACAGGAAGGGGAAAAGCCATGGACACTTGGAGTGAGGTGAAGAGAGAGGCACCGTGTACTGGATCCAGTTTGGCAGAGAGGATCCAGTCTCAGCTGTGCCCTGCACACCGTCCTTGCCTCTCTCTCCATCCCACCAAATCTCAGGCCACTCGCTCGCCCAGGACACCTTCTGCTCACCCTGGTAGAGAGGCTGCTTCTCAAGGGTTCTCAGGACATCTCCATAAATGAGGGCTTGCACCTCTATGAAGGGCTAACAACAAAATGGGTAATGCCAGCCTCAACTCCCTGATGAACCAGACTGGTTGTACGATGCTCCACCAGATGATTAACTTGCTGCTCAGATGTATTTACACGTTTCCTTGAAAAACAGAGAATAAATAAATATGTAAAAATGTAAATATTGCTTCATATATACCAAACTCAGCTACCTCAGCTTGTCTTCAGCCACCATCCAGCAGAGCACAGCAGAGGTCACCACTTTCCCAAGGAGCCTGGCATGGGGAGCAGGGAACCCCATCAGCTCTGCCCATGGGTCACCCAATGCACTCGGTGCCATATGCCAAAATGCCCCCAATGCCCCCAGATCATGTCTTCATGGGTATTAAAATGTTTCCCTGCAAGAGGTGGAAAGAGATCAAGATTCTCACAGAAACGAGGAGATGCAAAAAGGGGATAAAACCACCTTATTATATCAGATTTGTGTAGGTAGGGTCACTCAGCTGGACCAAAGTCCATCTCCAAATCCTGCTACAAAGGATTATGTTCCTCCAAATAAGAGACATCCAAAAGACTGAAACACATGCCTACTCTTGTGCTTTAAAGAGCTGGTTTGGACAAAGGCGGCTCTTGATCAAAACCTAATGGATATGTCTTTGAGTTTGCCTTGCCCTTGTATGGATTGGTCTCGGTCCCCACAGCAGAGACTACCACATAGTTAAAGTACGAGATCATAGAACGGTCTGGGTTGGAAGGAACCTTAAAGACCATCCAGTTCCAAGATTCATGCATTCAAAGATCATGTGTTATGTTCCAGTGTAGAGGGCTGTAGTTAAAACTGGGCAAAACACGACAAGCTACCACCTTTTCTGTGATCATCTCCAACTTCACCAGCATCCAGCCACCTCTCTGTCCCTACCACCTGCTCCAGTAGTTTTCAAGACTACGTGGGACAAGGGAAATGCAGGCTGTGCTGGAGGGTGTGGTTTTTTATGGGAATCACCCACCAAAATAAAGCCCACCAAAAGAGCAGCTAAGGGAACAACTCCACAAAGCCTGGAAACTTCTGCATCCGTGAGGTGCTGTGAAATAAGCGTCTAATGGGTTCCTGCAAGTAGATCCTACAATCAGACAGTGGGAACACGAAGGTAGAGGCTGCTAAAATGAAGGATATAAATGGCCCCATCACAACACAACATAGAGTCAAGAGTCCTTTATGGTATCAAACACCTTTTTCAGGACTGGGGAAAAGCAAATGGTTTGTTAACGACAGAGCATTAAGTGTTGGACTTGATGGAGGCATTTTCGCTCAGAAGTTGGCGCTGAAAGGGAAAACTGGAGCTGGCAGATTTATTTACTCATTTTCATGTCTCTGGGAAGATACTTAAAAGATTGAGAGACTGGGAAAGCTATAGCCATTCTTAAACATGAATCCACCAGCTCCTGGCAAACACCTTTCTCTGATCCTACAGCAAAAGGTAGAGCTCATGGTGTTCAAGCTGACCCAGAGGAGGAAGGTTTGGATGACACTGTGGCTACTCCAGCCAGGGTCTGGGACTGACCACCCAGGAAGAAGGCAGCATTCAGAAGAAAGGCAGCAGCTGGGTTGTCCATCCTATCTCCGTGTACAGCAGCACAGGGTGAAAAGCATTGCTTTTCCAGCTGTCATACGCTGTAAATCGCTGCCCTGCTCTTACTTTGATCAATGAGATGGGCCACCATAGAAAGGGACCTGCTAACCTTGGTGAGCAGAGCAGCCCCACGAGAAGCTGCGGTGCCCGAGTCCCTCAGGGCTCCTCACTTGCCATAATTATCCTCAGCAATAGCCTACCCCAGGCTCCCCACAGGCTGGTGTGTTTTAAACTGGCAGTGCAGGCTCCTTCCCTCCAGGGGAAATCCTTGAAATCAAGGACCCTAGGAGCTGGAGACCAAAATGGAATTGCTTCGAGCACGGTGTCTCTGTTGCATTGACCAGCTAAGAAGGAACATCTCTATCCCATGGTCAATTCTGGTGTCAGGAGATTGATGCACAGTGACCCTGATAGATCTCTGTGGTCTCACTGCCTCTGAACTTGAGAGCATCTGCAGAGTTAAAAGAAAAAAAGAACAACAAAACAACTATCAAAGTAATTCACAAGTTAGCAATCCTCCCTCTAGCCTCTTTGTTAAAATATTGCTCACAAGCAGCTGATAGACACCGAAATAAATAGCACTATGAGAGAGATAAGTGATGCATTAGACTTCTCACCAGTCCCCTGACTACAGCTACTATTGGAAAATCTGCCAAGAAATATTAGAAGTGAAGTGGCTACACAATGGGAGAGTAAAAAAAAAAAAAAAAAATATTAGGAACGGCCAAAAATCCTCATCTGATGAAGACAAAAAGCTGGTGGAGGCATTTAAAACCTAGAAAAGCTTTCTAGGTCCAAATCCACTGCTGGTAGCGGGATGCCAGAGACTGAGGATAACACAGGTAACAACTACGTGTCCAGGTAATTTATTGCTGGTCCCACAGAAGTAATTGTGGGATCCACTCGACCCTCAGGAGCACCTGGATCCTCCAGAGGTAGGACAGGTGTTTGCTGAAGAACAGAGACACATCATGTCACGACTATGGCAAATGTCACCATATTGTCCTTTGTATGCTTGAGGAGTATATGACTGAGGAAGAGTAAAAGGAGTTTTTAGGGTTTCTCTAAATCCTAGTGAAGGCTCAGCAACCTCCACATGAATTCATAATCTGTCATTGCTTTTCAAAGTACTGTCAGAAAAACAGAGAGACTGCACTTCAGACACTGGACTCCACTGAAGACTTCATATAGTCTTAAGACAATGTTTACATATAGTATTTTTACTGTTTTAAGTCATTCCCATTCTGAGGCGGCGTAATTAAAGCGGGAGCTTTCCCAGCTCAGCTGCAGCAGCATCCAGACAGAGGTGCCTTTATGGAGGTGTTGCACATTCCTACACGTTTATGGCACCAGAGCAGCAGAAGCCCCTTTTCACGGGTATAACCTTGGCTGCACCACAAGCTGCTCTCTCTCTGCTCACATCGCTCACGGGCACAGGGGAGTAAAAGCAACACCACAAGAAACCAAGCCTGGACCTGCCCAAGTGACTCCACTGCGTTCAGAAGAGACTTCCCGAGTCCCTCTGTGGTCACCAGCTGGGCAAACATCCCAGGGGATTGTGGCTAGCACTGTATTGGAGAGCAGTGGCAAAGGAGGGAAGAGGATCTGGCTGGTTTTGGGGGACCCTGCAATGCATGGGACTCTTGGCACAGCCCAAGAGCTGTGCTCAGGTGTGCACCTGCATTACGAGGCCGTGAAAGCAATGTTAAAATGGTCGTAATACTAAATTAGCCAGAAATATAACCCTAATCCTGGTCTCCTCTTTGCTGTTCCCACCCAGCATTCTCCAGCAAGACCATAGCAAACCTTTCTAATGGCTTGGTTCAGGGGAGGACTTTTGCTGTATCAGAGAGAATTCAGCTATTCCAAGCATTAATTACATTATCCATAAGCATGTGGGACGCCGGGGACAGCCTTGGCAGGGGCTGCCTGTCCCCTGCAGTGACAGAAGCCAGTCCTTGCTTATTCAGTCACTGAGAAAGCAGTGACTGGTGGCCAGTTACTGCAGAGGCTTCCCAGTTAAGCACATTAGCCTCAGACCTCCTCCCCCACCCCCCAGGGCATGGGGGGACCAAGCAAGGCACAAACTAGCAGTAGAAACTCAGGCCCTAATTCCTGGCTCCTTTTCCCGTACTTACAATTTAAAATTTGACATTAGCAAATAAATGAAACATTTTAATCATATCCACTCAGAAACTCATCTTAAATCTGAACAAAGACAGGTACATGTGTTCTCATCTGCTCAGATCTACCAAAACACAAGATGCTGACGCTCTCCTTTCCCTTAATTCCCCTACAAGAGTAGGGGTCAGGGCATCAGCCCATTTTCAAAGCACCTCACGGGAATTCTGAATTCCCCATGGGAATGGGAAGACCATTTTAGGATTAATTGACCCTCCGGGTCAGGTTTAGACTGAACATTAGGAAAGAATTTTTCACAGAAAGAGTGGTTGGGCATTGGAACAGGCTGCCCAGGGAGGGGGTTGAGTCACCATCCCTGGACATGTGTAAGAGTCATTTAGATGTGGTGTTGGGGGATATGGTGTAGGGGAGAACTTCATAGAGTAGGGTAGATGGTTGGACTCGATGATCCCAAGGATCTTTTCCAAATAAAATGTTTCTATGACCCAAATTGTCTTCTTCCTAGTATTTGTCCACTATTTGGAGCAGGCAGATAAGATCTTCCTTCCTCCCCAACAAAACACCTGCTCTACAGAAGGAAGATGTCCACTGGCATTTGGAAAGGCACCTTGGGATACCTCTAAGTAACATCACTTAGTTTGATCGACTCATTTGAAAGCCTCAGCTCTAATTACAGCTGATGAACTAAGCCAAGTGGTGAGGTACCTCCCACCTCTACCCTGCAGCAAAAAGATCACTGCAAATCTGTAATACCCCAGCACTGCTGAAAAGAAGCAAGCCTTGTTATCAGAAGCCTGTGTAGGATCTTTGACGTCACCAAATCCATAAACATCATCTATAATGAGTGAAAGAGGAATATTCTATTACCTCTATTACAACAGGGCGACAGAGCAGAACAGCCTCTGTCAATATACTGTGTTTTTGTGGGTCATGGGAAGGTTTTATTCCCTGTTTTAAGACAGCCAAGGGACACACAAGGCAGCTTTAGAGCTGCTCCTTTTACTTCTCACCTGATCTGTATTTTGAGATGGCTTCTTAGAAGAAGGGCAAACGTCATAAGCCAACCACTGTACTTTTTATAACTCTCAGTCAGGTCTTTGATTCGGGCCAGCAAGGCAGCTTGTTAGATCTGATAAAACAACGAAGCATCTCTGGAAAACGCTGTTAAAAGAACATGAAACAAATGAAAAGCTGGGACAGAATTAAAGGTAAATACAGGAGCTGGCAGTGCAGCACGGCTACATCTCGTTTGCCATTATTATTTAATACTGGCATCGATTGGCTGAAGGATGAGACAGACCAGGCAATTCTCTGGGGGGTTTACTTGAAGACCATTTCACTTTGAGATTAAACAAGCCCACGAGCTTGGATCGCACTGTCTTGTTGGGAAATTTTAATTAATTGATTTAATGTCAGGCAGTTTACTGCTGTGGTCAAGCAGTAAACACCACCTCTTTGATCACCTACATGCACAAACCAAGTCCCCACTAACTAACAAGCAGTGCCCTACTCTGGGTTAGAAGCAGAGCAGTGTTAATGTGCTCATCTGGAAAAACAATCTGTACAGCCACCGTCCCACACGCTGGTAGTATAAGAAGTTAGTATGGAAATAGCTATGCATAATCACAGAAATGTTTAGGTTGGAAGGGAGCTTTTAGATCATCTAGTCCAACCATCCACCTAACACTGACAATAAACCATCACTAAATCAGATTTCTGAGTACTATGGTTATAGCTCAGGTTCCTTGGGTTTTATATTAACTCTTCTGAGAGCCCACAGAGGCTTAGAACAGTTTACACCAGCTCTCCCTTTCACAGATAGGAAGAGAAGCCTGAAGAGTAATTGGTTCCACCATCGCCATGTGAGATGCTTGCCTTTAATGGCAGAACATGGCCAGTGACACACACAGGGAGGCTGAAGTCAGTAACTACCTCCATCAGGTACATCACAACCAAAGTAGCAAACCTCAGTGCAAGGCCACATTTTTAAGACTGATTTTACCTACTTAGTCTTTCACGCACATTCTTACACATTCACATTGTCACTAGCACCAAGACACATGTATCTAGGTGGTCTGGTGAGAATAGCCTGTGGTGACAGAGAGGACAAGTCCTCATCATGCCTCTGTGGTGATGACACCGTAGGATATTCACAGTCTTTATAGTCTCTCTTAATACAGGCAGCTCTGGGTCTGCTTCGTTGCATCCCACCAGTGTTTCTCCACAGCTGCATTGTACTCTCAGCTGAGGAACGGCCTTGCTGCCACCAGCACTCATTCCTTCTGCTCTTACGTTCTTCTCAGCTCTCCTCAGCCTCCTGAAGTGCAGCACATACACCCCTCTTTGCCACGGTGACACCCACAAAGAAACATCTGATCCTCACAGACACCCAGCTATTTAATTCGTGTTTGATATACAGTGCAAACAAAAGGCTGGTTTGGCCAGCAGTTTATTCCTGAGTTGTCCCTGGCAAGGAAGGTCACTTTAGGTAGACCAAATAAATTATCTTCATACAGCCTGCTGATCACTGGCTGGAAATCTGTGGCTACAGGCCACAACCTCTATTTTTATAACTAAGCATTACTCTTTCCACCACCACCACCTAAATCTTTTCCTCAGAGGCAATTGCCAGAAGTTTGGAAGCAGGGACATAGCAAAACAAGACAAACCAAACAAAAAAAAAGAATAAGGGACAGATGAAGATGGAATACCTTTGAGTAGGGGAAGCTTCCTTCCCTGATCTGGAGGTGCACAGCACCATTGCAGGAGCTGCAGGAGAGCAGAGCTGAATGGCTCAGAGCATGATGTTCTCTCCCCGAGACTGGGATTCCCATCCTGGAATTGGATGTGGGGCAAAGCTGGAAGGGAACAAGAGAGAGGACAGAAAGCAGCTGCTCCCCATTTTCTACAGGTTCTAATGAGCATTTCTATTTTTGTCTCATAAGGAGATGTGGAACCCAGCCCGTCTGTCTTTAGGAGAATTCAACTCAAGAAGCAAACCAACAATTTCTCTTCTCAACAGCCATTTTTATTGCATTTGACATTACAACATTGGAGGGAAAAATAAATAATTTTCTGCTATTCTTCAGCTTCCATTAGAGTAAGTAAATTCTCTGGGACTATTGATAAAAGGTAAATGGTTAACTTTGCAGCCAAGCTGACAACGCAAGTAAAAAGAGTTGGAAATTCCCCAAAGCAAACTACTCTGGTGTAAGAATAGCACCACAAAACTGCCCAAGTTACTACTCTATAGAGTAATTAACGAACATTTGCATAGAGAGCAAGTTCTTACAGCCATTGCTAACAAGACTGAAAGTCTGAGTGTTAAGATGACATGGCAGAGGCTTGAAAGTGTCACCAACATTTAGTTCAAGCCATGAATAATCAACAAAACCCCTTCCACTGGTTCCAAGGGGCTTTGGCTGAGGTCCCTCACGCACACACGCATGCATGCACACACACAATCTCTCCAAACAGCCAGAAACAGTATCCCAGAATCATGCCTTCACCTCCCAGCTCCTGCCACAGTACAGCCTTCACCTACAAAATAAATACACATGGCTTTAACAATGAGGAATATTTACTTTTCCTTCATTTGATACATTCTGTAAAGTGCTACGTTCCTAAATTACACTGAGTTAAAATGATGTATCGCTGTAGTATTTTAAATACAATAAATATAGAATGAGCTGTGTGCAAGTTTTATTCTTTTTTTTTTTAGTAAATATTCTAAATTTAGTAGTCAAAATAGCCTCCAATAGTACTCCGTGAAAAACTAGTAAGAAGTTATAAATAAAATCACATCCTTCAAAGATATCCCACGCATTTCTTCTGTCCACATTGCACGGATAGACACAGTGTTCCTACGAGCAAAGGAGCATATGGAACATATGGGGCAAAGACAAATAAGGAAGCTGAAAATTACCTAACAATAAAAAGCAAAACCATACAAGTTAATGCTACATATCCTCCCATAAACAGTCTGTTTTCTACATTTAAGCTTGGTGCATACAACCCAGTTCTCCCATTTTTTTTTTCCTCCATGTTAAAAAACTCTTCCGGGGAGAACATCTTGCAAGAGGCGGGTCGATTCGTCTTCGTCTTGCTCCTTTTTGGTGCAAAGTGGGAAAGATTCTTGAACAAACTGCCTACACATGGGACACTGCTGGAAATACTTAACGCAGCCATCGCACAAGCAGGCGTGTCTGCAGGGCAGGAGAACCCAGTTCACTGTCCCGTTCTGGCAAACAACACAGTCCTTGCTGTTTTCTTCATGGGATTCTGGTTCATCTTCAGCCAGTCCAGCCTTTTCTAGCAAACTTCTGTCAGTGCTTCTCTCACCGGGGGATGTATCGCTTGGAGACGGCGCAGTACTATTTGCAGACATGAAGAGTTGCTAAAATACACATATACACAAATATTTAGAAGTCAAAAAACTCTTCTTCCCGGATACCTGAACGCACACATGTGATGTATCTCCACTGGGACAAATAGTCCCAGACTCACTCTTTGCCAGAGTCCTGACACTGCCTGACAGTTAAATGTATTTCAGAAGCAAAAAATGACATAAAACACTGGGAAAAAAATAAGGATAAGTCATCAAATCTTAGCTGAATCCAGTCAATGTACGTGAATGAACTTTAGCAGAACTGCCCAGGTTTTGAACAGCACAGGTTTCTGTTTCTGGTTCATCATTCTCTCTGCCTGGAGGGATGCTTCTATCCATCCCTACCAAAAATATATATCCACCAAGCTGGCAAACACATTCTGCTCTTGCTTGTATTAAAATCCCCTACTTCTTTTAGTCTTACGTGAAGCTCAAATTCTTCTGTGCATGCTCTCTGAATAAAGCCAGTAAACCAGCCAAAGATTCCCACAGAGAACACACTACAAAACTACACAAAACGCAGCTGCACAGTTATTTCTGTTCAGTTTAAGCAGCGTTTCAACAACAGTAACCACCCGTGAAAAGAAAGCTGAAGGAAATCAACAGGGAAGTTCACCTGGATCAGCTATGTCAGCAAAAAATGGCCAGGACAAACATTTCTTTGGACAAATCTATTTCTGAATGAATGCCCTTTGAGTCAATAGAATTAATTTGACCCAAAGTCTACATTATCAATATCTAATGTTATTTTTATTATCACAGTAATATAGAAGTGAATCACACTGAATCACGTCATCAACAGCCTGTCAGGCACAGGACAAAGCTGGTCCCACAACATGCCACCATGTAAAAAGGAAACTGGAATGGAGTAATTAAAACATTGGTTTAACTTATAATTGTATGTGCTAGATTCCTTACTTTTGGACATGTATTGCAGTAAAAAGAAATTTAAAAAAACCCAAAATTTCTTCTGAGGCTCTCCCAACTGAAGGATAAAGTGCTGGTTTGGGAGTCTCTAAGAAGGTAACAAGTGTTCTGGAGAGACAACCCATTCGACCCAGCTGGTTAATTCCTCATTACTGCTTTAATAAGTGGACACAAGCCAGGCCTCCTAGACTAGAATCAAGTATTTTCTCCAGGAAATCTGCAATATTTTCATATCAAATATTTCTGCACAGTAACTTTGGCTGGAACTATAAAATAATTTCAACTATTATCCTGTTCTTTGCATAACAATAAAAGCCTTATACTAATGTTGGCTCCTGAAAGCCTACACAAGTTAAACTTGATGCTGTTGCCCAAATGAAACAAGACTCAGAGTATGCCTTACCTTCAGATCGTGGTATTGACCTTGAGCTAGAAGCAGATACTGAAATAATATTCTGCAGGAAAGTCTGTAGCTCTCATCAGGAATGTGAATTACAGCCACCATTGAAATCTACCGAGAGAAAAACTATGTTTAATAACATTCCTTTTTGTTACAAGATTCATACAGAACAGGTTGCTTGAAAGATTCCATACTTCATTATAACCTCTGACCTGCTTATTTCCTTAGACAATCAGGTCTTCCAACAATGTTGACTTCAAGCACAGATCAAAAAAAAAATATGCTGGACAAGGTAAAAACCAGGATGTGGCAGAAGACAGCACTTCAGCTTTCTGCCCTGGCTCTCCAGAGTCTTCCTATGGCCAGTTCACAATGGAGCCCTGCTCTGGCTGCCCTCGCCTAATGGAATTGGGCCCCAAACCAAAAAAGCACCAAAGGACATGCACATTCTCTTGCTTGCCTCCCAAAAAACTCAAACCACAGTTTTTAGACTCTGAAAAGCATTTAGAAGTGTCACTGATCGGCCTGTAAACCAAGCAGGCAAAAGAGAAATTTCACTGGAAAGGATTCTGAAAGGATCCCACAGGCTGACTTTAGAGTCCCTTTTCTGAGAACAAAAGCCCTCCAAGCTTCCATGCTGTGCCTAACGCTCCTCACCCTGCCCAAATGATGTAATAGCCTCTAAAAAGCAGGAGAAAAAGAAAGTGAAATTCAATATTACTGTAGTTCCCAGAAGCTGTCAAAAGAGAAATGAAATATAGAAGAAAGCTGTTTTGTTTGAAAAAAAAAAAAAAAGTAAAGGCAAATCAGACTTGCACTTCAAAATCTACTACGTGGATGATGACATGCAGAGTTTAAATACACAGGTACCTATGCATTTATACCAACTGAATTTACTGTTCTTTGGCAATAAGGTCTTTTCTTCTAAATCACAATGCCCTCCAAGACACCCACCCCCCCCCCCCTTAACTTTGTTTTGCAATCTGGAAGCTATTAAATCACCATTAAAATGATAGATTTTGAGTTTTGATAATAAGAGTTGAAACGTTAATGGATCTCAGAGTGTTTGTATTATGTCATCCCAATGACAACCCAGATCCTCAATTCATAGTTTGTTCAGACACCTCGGCAACTTTTTAACTGTTCCTAATGCACACATCTCTGTCTTCAAGCTACTGTCTCCTCTGTCATGCTGTCCTGTAGTATAGAAATATACATAGAAATATATTCTGCTACAATCTAGCTGAAATGCTGTGCTGTTTGATTGTAGAAGCCCTTTCCCTTGAGCATCAGGTGTTTTCTCTCTCTGTAAATACTTGTACACCATCAGCAAGTTTTACTCTCAATATTTTATTTTTTTTTTTTAACAAAGGCCTAAGATCCAAGTTTTCTTCCACTTCAACCCTGACAGTCTTCAAATAACTTCTTTAACTCTCATATATGGCCATGCTAATTTTCTGGAGCTAGAGGAAAAGCACGGGGCAAAACCAAATGGGTATGATCTGGGATGCACTGATGTGACAAACCTTATCATCCCTTCTGGAAATACCATCCTTGCCACAGGGGCAGAGATCCCTTTCCACACTATATTTTCCAAGTTTGTTTCAACAACAACAGATGCAATTTGCCTGGCAGAGTTACTCCAGCGACTGTATTATTAAAAGATTGTAGTTGTATTACTTTTCACCAAAACCAGGAGAAAAATACCTGCCTCACTCTCCTTCCATCCCTTTCTTCTAGTTTAAGAAACAAAAGAGTGGTGTTACAGATTCACCTCCATGCTGATGTAAAACACGTTCAAAAATGAATTTTACATTCTCTTTATAAACTAATCTGAACTTGTAACATACATAAATGTACTAATCTGGAAAATGGCTTGGGGCCAGGAGGGAGGAAGGCAGTCCTACTGTCGAGTCACAAGAAGAACCCAGGCATCACCTGGAAAGAGAACAGATTTCTCAGGCACTGGTGTGACCACAAACCATTTCCAAATGAATGTATGGAAAAGCATTCCGTGTATCTAGGCATTTTGCTTCTGAGCTCATTTGGATTATTATTGAGGTAGTTAGTGCTATCGGATTGTCAACCAAATGAAAAGATGGGAGATAAAAGTGTGTCTCAAGTTGTTCCAAAAAGAATCAGTCAATTTAGAGTTTAGAAGGGATATCGAGCTGCATCTGACAAGGTTGAATCTGCTTTAACTGGAAGAAAGCAGGAGGAGACCTTTCTGGAGAGCTCAGCATCTCATATCAGTCTACTGCAAGACCTTCACACCTTCCTGTAAATGCCCTGGAAGTGGCTACTGTGAGACATAATGTACTGCATTACATAGACTTGGGCCTGTTGCAGAAAGGTAATTTCTATGTTCCTAACAGTCAAGTCAGCAATCAGATGAAATATCTGTGCCAGACACTAAAAAAAAAAAAAAAAAATCCTCCTACCTTGCCAAGAACAATCCAAAAGACCAGATCAGCACAAGAGCTCCACCACAGGTTCATGTGATCAGAAAAATCAGAGTAATAACTTACTAACCTACCTATCTGCCCACAGGGCTTATCACAGAGACTTCTGCACATATGAGCTTTCTGAAAATCACAAACATCTTTTGAATGGTGCACATAATTCTTATATAACGATTATTTTTGCTCTTCCGCCATGCTCTGGAGTCATCAATGATAAAGGACCAAGTTCCAGGGAACAGGGAAAGGAAGAGCTGTTTTGTTCAAGCCCATCTCCTGAAACAGTCAGGCCTTAAATACAATGACCTGAAAATGCATTCTTATAGTACTTACAATATCATATATTTCTCTGTCTTCCTCATCAGCTAACGTCAACAATGCTATCAATGGATAGCGAGATCTAGGCACCGGGCCAAAATCGACAACTTGAGCATCTTCTGGTAACTGACAATATTTTTCTTCCTTGTCATTTTTTTTAATGCTTTATGTGTTGTCAAGGAAAACAATCAATGTCCCTGCAATTGTAGACAAATGTGACATTTGCATAAAGAATATTTTTCATCATATTTGTTCCTAATTATATTGTGCCAAGAACTGCCGAGTGTTCACAAGCCTCAACACTCCCTGTGCCAACAAATTTGCATATTTTGTCAAAACAAGTTAAAAAAAGGATACAAGTACTGTTGTCGATAGAGGTATTCGCTGTACAGAGCATCTTCTAATGCCTGAGGAGTCTTTATTCTGAAGCAGTAGACATGCTTCTGCAATGCTTCGTGGAGTTTTTGAACACTGCAGCCCCAGTAGCATGTAAGAACACAGTCTTCCAGACAATCAGGTGTTAGTGTTATACCCCCTCGTAGAAAGAAAAGAAGGATTTCATTAACTCCTCAATAGGCAGGAATTCAGGAACTGCTAAGTGTAGGGTCAGAAAGGGCAGGCAGCAGAAAACAACTTCAGTCTCCCAAATTTTTATCATTATAATCTGATCTTCTAAGAATTTAGACTAGGTTTAGCGCTTATGAAAGTCCATGGAGATGAGGAATGGCTGATTAAGCTAACAAAAGTAGCCAGTGCATTTTACAAAGGGTAAATTTTAACTTCTGGTAACATTTTACACATCCACTGGCAGATCCAAGAACGCAATCCCTAGCCCAAAGTCCATTCCCTCTTTAGATAATGGTATTAATTGGATCACCGGCCAACAGCACCCTCTCTGGTCCCAAAGAATAAGGCCCTCTTGATCAGGCAGGAGGAGGATAAAAAGAGGATCTACATGCTCCATTTCTCTTCTAAAAATCTAGTACCCAACCCATTAACTTCTAAACACTTTGCACAAACAGAAGCAGAACTCTTGAAAAGTCCCACCTAATTCAAGTGCTCAAACCTCCTGAAAAAATCCAAGTTACCTGGAGACTAAGTTGTTGGGTTTTTGTGGGTTTGGGGTTTTTTACACCTGGGGAAGAATAAAACAGCTGCAGCACTGTTCTCATTCACGGGAACGCTCCACATCTGTGCTGGCAGAAGATGCTCAGCCTTGCTTACCACTCCCCAGTGACACAGGAGGGCACGAATTTCACTTCCTATGTGGGTAATTTCAAGGATGTTAAGAACTACTTGAACTATGATCCAAGTGAATATTAAATTCAGGTTTCACTGAAGCACAGATAGAAAGAGGTAGATTTTTATTTATCTATTTATTACAAGTAGCGCACTTCCAAACACTACTGGAGATCTGAACTTAGATTTAGGTGGGCAGCATATATTCTATAATTAATTCTATAGAATTCTACAATTCTGCAGAGTCTACCAGCGACCGTGGGCGTTTTGTAATCCACAAATGTTTCTGTTACTTAAAAAATCTGTTACAGCAGGAAGTGTTTCATTAATAAAAACTAAACTGTACTTAAATACCCAAATATTTCACTTTTAAAAGCACCACATTTGTAAGCTGTGTGAAAATTATTTTTGTTGTATGATGGAAGGAAGCATGTTTCTGAGCAATTTTGATCCAAGAAAAGGAGAGGAAGAAAACATAGTACTAAGTTGAGGAACCCAAACTGACATAGATCAAGCACATCAGAAATCCACTGACTTGTTACTGAAGCTGCAGCAGGATGAGAGATTTCTAACCCAAAAGGATTCTTCACTTGTCTCATCCGTTTTTTCAAAACTCTTGTGCTGGATTCTGTTTCTTCTGAGTTTCTCAGAATAACAGGAACACCCAACCCAAACCTAGGAGACAGGAAACAAGAAGAACAAGTAGGTTAAGTGTTAGTGTTGACACATTTGAATTTTTCTTTAGCTCTAAATAGCAAATAACACAACAAATAGATCTGGCTTGGCTTTGCAGAATCTCTGCTAGGATGGGTGCATAAAATAACCTGCCAATCTGTCTCCAGCTTCTCGTGGCAGAAGGTCGGAGTCTTCCTAGTGATACAAAAAGTCTATAAAGGGGGAATACTTTACTCCTGCAACGTTTCCAGAAAGAGAATAAAATTAATGAGACTGGTCAATGCCCTCTAGTGGTAAATGGTTATCCAGAGCTTTCTCCCAATTAACATTCTGCACATCCTGTCACAGGACCAAAAATAATCACTGCTTGCAAAGATGGAACAGCCTTAATGGACTGGGTGCTCGAAAGGAAGACCTTGGAGTAAATCACTCAGCCCTGAGATATTTCTAGCTGTAACTACAGCCAGCAAGATGTTTTTATGGCAGACTAACACCCCCAATTTCCCACGAAAACCTCAATTACACTAATATGCTGATATTAAATCAAGGGTTGTAAAGCCTCTGCTTTGAGCCAGAAGCTAAATGCAAAATAGTCAAGACTGAGTCAAGGCTGAGTCTCCCAAGACCCCTTCAAAGTGGAAGCCAACATGCTAGCCCAAGCGATAGTCTGACCCTAAGAGGGTAACAAAGCAAAGGTTTAAAATTTTAGACACTCTATAAATCAAAATAAAAATTGAAGAAAGCAAGGAAGAATATTTTGCGATCTGACACCAATTAAAACCCCCAAGATTTTCATATTGTCTGGGGCATTTAAAAGAATGCCGCAGGATCCACAGGATCACAACAGGATCCACAGGAGATCCACAAAACAAAGCTCCACAACAGACTTCCTTTTACACACGATTAAAAAGAATTCACTTTTTAAGATGATAGCAATAACTTTCAATAACCAAAAGCCAATTAGAAAAACTGTCCCAGATATGCAATCAGAAGACTACTTTGGAGACTGAAGAGATGTTCTGCATTAATCCAGTCCTGTCTCATTAGTAAGGCAACAGGGAGAGGCTGTGGGAGTCTTTTGTTAATGCATTTTAGAAAACAGTTATTAATTAGCTCAGGCTGTGTGCTTTACTGAATTTATACTTTTGAGGCTGCCACCTGTACTGGTGAAGCGATGGCCTCTTTAATAGTTTTGAATTTTGGATTATGCAGTCATCAGCATATCGGGTGCCTGGAAAAGTGAATGGCATGAAGCATAGGCTCTTCCCTGCATCAATTACTTCCATTTAGTACACTGAAATAGCAGCTGTTACAGTAAGATGGGTCTCGTATCAATAACTCAAGCTGAAAAGGGCACTACCAACTTCAATGCAATCAGTTTGAAAATTGCTAAAGTAATTTCACATACAATACAGCTCTGAGCCAAAGAGACAATCTCATGGCTTTGAGCTCACTGCTCCTTTTTCCTGGGTTTAAAATCTTTTCCACCTCCTGTGTGTCAAATGAAGAAGTAAAGCAGAGTTTTTACTGCCATTGGGCTCCTTTCTATTGATTTGTGTTGGAGGGGTGCCCTTTGAAAGGCTAACAGGGAAAAGCATCAGTCAAAAGTGATTTTCAAGTTGAGGAAACAAAGAAAAAATTCTCAAAAACGTTCTCAATAGCAACAACCTGTTCCTGGCAGTCTAACAAATATTTGCCTTTACCATTTAATGTCTTGCTTACCTGAGTGTGACAGATACACCAAAGAGGAAAGAGACTGAGCTGGTGGAAAGTACTCTATGCTCAGTCCTTCACCTTTGATAAATTCCTTTGGTTTGCTAGGTTTTGATGGAAACATTTGCATTTCTTCGATGATATAACCTAGGGCACTCAGCCATATTTAGTTTCTGTGCATGGAGGGTCAAATCTCTGTCCAATGCAAGTAAAATACAACCACACTGACTTCACTGGGGCTGTAATAAAGTACACCAGTTAAACATCATACAAAGAAACCAGGTGCAGCAGCTGTTTCATTTATTCAATATCCAAAACTCAATGGAGCTAATCTCTCCAGCTGTACGTAAAGATGCCTCCTGTTTTATACCATCTGGCTGATTCTGAAGTAAAAATCCCTACTCTTTGGAAACTTTCTTTGCTGGACGAAAGCAACAGGATAATCACCATGAAAAGCAGCCATAGAAAAAAAAATCTCTACTACAGTTTTAGCAGCAGCTGCTGAAAGGAAAAAGGCCTTTCTGTTCAACAATAAGGTACAGTGCTTCTGTAAATGTTAAGGTAGTACTCAGTGTATGAAGGACCAGTAAAGATACAGTTCTTCTTCTACGATCTGATAGTCTATCAGCTTAGGTCACTAGCTGGTTTTGAAAAGGCAGGAGATTCCAATGGTTTTGTTTGTGAGTTAATTTCTTCAAAGAACAGTCTGGACCTCAAACAGCTAAAAAGACAACACCCAGTGCTGTATTCAGCTAATTTAAATTCCACTTCATTCCCATGTCCAGAGCACCTATTGGGCTGGCTCTAGAAAGCTACCTGGAGCTAACCTACTTTGACTCTCCAAAAGAGCCACAGGTATCCAGGGCTGGCCATAAAAACAGACGCTCATGAAATCAACGCATGACTTTGTAAATGACAACATTAACATTCCTAAGCAGTTGGTGTTTTTCAAGCTGACTGACACCATCACGAACACATCCATAAAGCAAGCTGACAATTGATGCTGAAAATGACGGGGGGGAAACAAAGTGTCATTACAGCAGTATATCAAGTAGTATGTACTCATACCACACCATATGCATTGTAGTACTCTGCGTAGTAAATAAAGGATCAAGTTGTTTTCACAAGTAAGTTCAAGAGCACTTAAACTGCAGCTGCAGACATACTTGCTTGGAGGCTCTTGGTCATATGGCCACGGCACAGCAGAGTTCAAAGGCAGCAGGAAATATCTCTGAGCAACTGGCCACACACTCACGTACCTGTAAGTGCTGAGCTCCTGGCTACTGCTTCTATTTGACTAACAGTTCCTTAAATTAGTTTGAAGATGGCTTGCATATATTTACATAAACTGCTATAATATCTAGTGCAGATGCACCTAGAATCTCTGATCCTGAAATAAAAATGCATCTGGATGGTCCTCTGCACACCCTGTAGCCCGAAAAGCATCAAGAGACACGTGTGCAAATGCAGGGATCTTCTGGCACACCTATTGCGGACATTTTCTAGCAAGGAGTTGCAAAGCACTTATTATAAACAGATAAATAATGATTAAATTGATATAAGGATCACTGGTTGGAATATACATGCAGATTTATTTGAATCATGATTCAGTATTATTTTTTGTAAAGCTAATGTTTTTGAAGAACTGATGAAGTGAAAAAGGAAAAGTGGAGAGAAGTGGGTGGTAATAGAACTCCATCAGCGTGCAGTGGGGCAGGGAGAAGTACGAAAAGGATTTAATAATGAGATGGAGCTTCATCCAGCAAAAAGACAATAAAAAGACCATTCTTGCCTTTACTACCACCTACCCAGCACTAGGGGAGGCAACGCAAAACAAGAACAAAAAGTTCCCACAAAGCGTATCTAAAAGATCAAAAGATACATTTCTTTCACTCTGAAAGCAATAGATGGCACACGTTTGAGCCAGTGGCAGCTAACAAAGTGATGTGAACATGGGAAACACTCTGCACTAAAGGAAAAGTGAAGCAGAGTATTTATAAGCTGCCAAGAGAACAAACAGCTACAGTTAAACCATCTGTAATTCAAAAAGAGACAAAGGAAGGAAAATACTGAAGCACAGCACTACAGGTATTAATGTTAAACCAATGGGAGGAAATGCAATAACTCAGTTTTATTCTCTCTAGAGGCGACACAAGTGTGGCCTATCCACAATTCCTACATAAAATATTTTGATTGCTAATCAATGCTCTGCACTTGGCAAGTATCAGTATTTACATTTATGGACACTCCACGTCGGCAGGAGAACAAACAAAATACAAACACATATTCATGGACTTGTTTCTGAAAAGGGACCTGTGACATCTTTGCTGAGCCCTCTCAAACACAAGCAGAAGAGTCTTCCACACATCACCTCTCTAGACGCTTCAGCAGATCAGTAGTTTAAGACTCCTCCCCGTCCCAGTCCCAACACCCTGTTCAGTTCACCTGAAACACCCCCTTCTCCTCAAAGCTTAAGCAGTGGAACAGACTGGTGCTCCAGCATCACCTCAGTACACCTGTTACAGCTCAGTAACAACCCTGCCTTAAAGCCTGGCACACTGAGCTACAAAACAATGTTAACACCAGGCACCTTACTCAATATCCGCTCATTTTACCTTCCACTAATATCTGAGGTGTCCATCTCCAACAGGGCCAAACACTTCCTTTGAAGCAGCCCTTCCTGACTCCCACTCCTTCACTCAGGGTCAGGTCCTCTCCCGGCAACTCTTGTTTTCTCCACAACTTTCATCATCTTATTCTGCCGGAGCAGCCCCTGTTCCCCTAGTCAGTGGTAGCCCTCCTCACCCTCCTTTCTTTAATACAACCAGCCACTGCCAGGCCCCACATATCCATCCCCACTCTCCCACCTTAAAGCCACCCCACACCCCCAGAACTTATTCCCAACGGGCTGCCAGCTCCCGTTACCCCCCTCTCACGCCGTTCATTACACCGTCAGACACCCATCTCGGTGTGGGGCAGCCAAGGCCCACCGACCCAGACAGGCCTCCACGGGCAGGGACGGTACCAGCCGCCCCCACAGCGGCACTCACCAGCCCAGCACCAGGCCGCTGGTGACGAGGAAGCAGACGAACACCACGGTGATGTAGAAAAGCGGCGAGTACTCGTAGAGCGTGACGAGGAACACGGCGGCCATGGGGCCCGGCCCCCCCCGGCGGGGGGATCGCTAGGCCACACCGGCAGCCTCAGCGCCGGGTCCAGCCGTAAGGCGCATGCGCGGCCGCCGGGCGAAGCCATTGCCCTCAGCTTTGCCCGGAAGTGGGCGGGGCATCGCGGGTGATTGACAGCCGGCAGGTTCCCCCGCCTGCCTGCACTTAACACAGAGCGTTTAATTAGCAACAAGAAAACAAACGCCAGCGTGCCCGGCCGGCACAACCCGCCTTCAACACACCTCCCCGCCTTAATTGCGGCAACCCTGCCGCTTGGAAAGCCGACCTCGAGGAAACGGGGGTTGCTGCCAAGTTCCTCCCGTGACCTTTAACGCCAAATAGCATGAGCACTACGTGCCACTAAATCGCATTAAACAGCCCCACACAAGTATGTTTTGCATCCTGACGTGATATACCGTATGAAGAAAGAGCTGTATTTAAGAGCATACAGAGATTAAAAGGGTATTTCAACAGCTGCTCGGCAGCCCTGAGATCCC
>BJBW01012781.1:1023-31958 GCA_004320125.1 Scolopax mira | reverse complement strand
ATTAGGAAGAAATACTTTCCTGTGAGGGTGGTGAGACACTGGAACAGGTTGCCCAGAGAAGCTGTGGCTGCCCCATCCCTGGAGGGGTTCAAGGCCAGGCTGGATGGGGCTTGGAGCAACCTGCTCTGGTGGGAGGTGTCCCTCCCTACAGTACAGTGGGTTTGGAATTCAATGGTCTTTAAGGTCCCTTCCAACCTCAATCATTCTGTAGTAGATAACTGAAGAAATCTTCCTTTGCTTTAATTTTCAAATTTTTTCAAGTGTCAAGGTGAGCTTTTAGGATGTTTAGCTTTGACTCTGTTCTGCTCCTACTGCAGCCAGTAGAGTTTTGTCACAAGTGACAATAGTCAAAACAACTGGCAATCCTTACCCAAAGTTGTCGTTCTCATGTCGGCGAGCCATGCTTCTCATTCTATTCCAGAAAGCTCAGCTGTACCTCTCTGTGAGGAGACAACGTGTGTCTCAGAATTGGCTGAGATCTACTCTGCTTCCTTTTCTCGTGTCGACTAAGTGTTTTCCAACTTGTTTGTTGTGGTGCTTTTAAAGCACAATTGTTTTCAATTACTTTTGATATAAGTGGCACTACAGGCAAGCGAGGCTGGCAAGATCTGGTCCTCATTGCAAACATTTCACAGTTGTAATCATCTAAATTGCCTTGTGAAATTGTTCATTAGATAAAAATTAATAAATCCTATAAATGAAATCCAACGCACCGTTAGGCTGTTGACATTAAATCTGGCATAAAAACATAGTCGTAAATGAAGTCATTTATATACACATTGATTTGGGGCCAAATTTTGAGGTCCTTGAACAGTTTTTAAACCAGTGTTTACTCTGGCAAGTTTATTGTATGGCAGTGAAAACAGTGGCCTAGGCTAGCTCTCCGAGCTGTTTGGGATAACTTAATTTGTTTTATACCAATGTCTCACCTGCTGCAGGCAGCGTGTGGGGAGAGAGTTCAGGGACTTGAGGAGGACAGACTTCTCCATCTCCCTGTTTCTGACCACACAAAGAAATTAATGTGTAAATTAGTACAGTTACAGTGACTTCTGTACAGAGCCATGGGTCTGGGGCCTTGGAGTCTTGGTAGATGGGAGAGTGTTCTTCTTATTGAATATTAGAAGGTTTTTCATGTAAATATACCTACTAATGTCGTAACAGACTCTAGGGTTGTCTCAAGTTGTAGTCTGGTAAGAAAGACAGTGAACTGAACCAAAGGCATATATATAAATTGAAATAGTAATGAGAAGAAAATTACTTTCTCATTTGTAACAGGATGAAACCAAAACCACTACTTTTCAAGTCGATGAAGCTACTTCATAATTATATCAACAGCTCTGAAAACCGAGCTGAGCCTCAAGTTTTGGGGTTCTGTAGTCTCTTCAAGTAAAAAAAACCATGAGTTGTCTTGGATGAAATAAAAAAAAAGGTTAGAAAATGAGTGATTCTGTAAACACAATTTTAGTCTATCGACAGATGGAAGAAATGGAGAACAGGTTGTAAAAGTATAAGCTAAAGCATTATTAATATTGTACTGTTACTGGGCCAACTTGTAGAAGAACTGAAAAAACATCCTATTGGTTAAGTAATCACTACACATATGCTTTTGGAGATTAATACTTTGAATTTTCAAAGCTTTTATACGTGTCAGTTCTGCTAAAAGGATGAAACTGCAAAAATGCACTGGTAGCAAGTTTAAAGCATTAATAGCAATGTCAGATACACTTTAAGGATAATCACAACTCCTTTACATTCAGCAGACCCCGTAGTCTCAGATATGGAAATAAAACTTCTGACAACCCAAAATGTTTGAGACGGGGGGGGAAGGCCAGAGATTGTTGTATAATATTTTAAACCTGGGTAGCTATTTCATGCCTTGGTTTTGAGTCCCGTATTTTGTGCTACAGGTACACAATAGCGGTGATCTTTAAAAGTGATTGCATAGTCACTCTGGCTTCCTCCTCTTTCTTATGGTGGTAACTGAATTTTTAGAGACTTCTAAAAGAAAGTAATAGCACTGCTTTACTCCAGGAGAGTATTAAGTCTTTTCAAGTATTGGGAACAGGTGTAACTTAGAGTCCTCAAACTACGCACCTAGAAGTTCATGTCTAGCTCATATTGGGGGGAATAGCATTAGCTGAGATTTATTTACATCTGGTGACTTAAATATGTATTTAATGTTAGATAGAATTTGGCCTTGGGACAAGAAAGGCAGACAGGAGACAAAGCCTTCTATCCATGAATTCTTGTATAAGGTTGGAACATTTTTATTGCCTATGATATTTACTGATGGATATTCACTCAACTTGTTAATCTTTAGTGAAGATGAGGGAAAAAATTAGCTACTGACTAGTTTAATTTTTAAGATTTCAAACTGGGATGTGAAAGACTTATTTTGAGTGAGATCACATTTGGCCTTGATTTGAGTTTTAACTTTATTAACAAACTGGGTCCTTGGTGAGAAGCAGATTGGCAACACCTCACAGGATCACACCTGATGCTTGAAGACTTACGGTGTCAAGCTGTGCTTGTAGAGATGTGCAAGATAAGAATATATTTAACTGTATCGCTAAATCTAAACATAATAAAATATATGATGAAAAATCTAGGGTCTTATTTAATTTTTTTAATTAATGATGATTAGTGCAGACCGTCTCAGCACTGGTGAGGCCACACCTCAAGTATTGTGTCCAGTTCTGGGCACCTCAATGCAAGAGAGACATCGAGGCGCTGCAGCGGGTGCAGAGGAGGGCAATGAAGCTGGTGAAGGGCCTGGAGAATAAGCCTTATGAAGAGCAGTTGAAGGAGCTGGGACTGTTTAGTTTGAGGAAGAGGAGGCTGAGGGGAGACCTCATCGCTCTCTACAACTACTTGAAAGGACCCTGTAGAGAGGTTGGTGCTGGTCTCTTCTCCAGGTAATTAGTGACAGAACGAGAGGGAATGGCTTCAAGCTCCAACAGGGTAGATTTAGACTGAACATTAGGAAAGAATTTTTCACAGAAAGAGTGGTTGGGCATTGGAATAGGCTGCCCAGGAAGGTGGTTGAGTCACCATCCTTGGATGTGTTTAAGAGTTGTTTAGATGTGATGTTGGGGGACATGGTGTAGAGGAGAACTTTGTAAAGTAGGGTTGATGGTTGGACTTGATAATCCCAAGGGTCTATTCCAACCAAAATGATTCTAAGGCTGGTGCTACTCACAAAGCTGTGTCTGGTGTAAGAGGTGTGGCCGCAATAGTGATGGAAACTGGGTCAAAGCTAGAAGCTTTTCAAAATCCCATGAAATGTCTATTTGCCTGGATGCCAAAATATTAGTCTTTGAGGTTTGTTTCTGGTTACCAATGGGTGACTTCAGATTTCTGATTTCACCGGAGACAAATCAAGCCCCCGAGAAGTCTCTGTCTTGGGTTTGTTTTTATTTTTCCTAACTGTACCTACTATTATATAAGGAAATTTAACTGTGACACAGCTGACCTAAGGAAAACATTATTTAATATTATGGGTTGCATGAGTCTAAAGAGAAGACATATACATCATGTGTGAATGTGTCATCTTTGAATCCTAATACTAACATGGGAAATAAGAGCGGTCGCCAGCTCACTGAAGTAAGGTGAAAAAGATAAATCACCTCAGGGTGCCCCAAGATCCCAGCACTAGAATATTTGTGCTTTCTTCAGTTTAATGTTTTCATTTATTCCTTTCCTGGTATTCAGTAAGGGCCCCTTCACACCTAAAGAAGGAAGAAAATATCCTCACACTGGTAAAAGAGTCAGCATTAAATGCAGCACTGTCTTCTCGTACTGTGTCCTATGTATTTCATTATATTTGGTGAGCATCTTTATAACAACAATTCAATGACTATTTGAGGTTCCCTGTAAGTTTGCTTAAGATATTAATTTAACTCTTGATTACTTTTAATAATCAAAGCAGATGTTAGCTCAGAATTGTTGGGCATTGTTTTTGAGATAAAGATGTCCTTCACTTTTTCATGGTGTCACAAAGTCTTCAGCTACCCAACACCTTCGTAAATCAAGCCACTTTTTTGAAGTTTGAAGTTTAAAGTTGCACTCCCTTTTTTTACATTTGCCAATAGCTTATTATTTATATTTCATAAGCAGAATTATATTTATCTTATTGTGACTCCTCAAGTTAAGAAACTTTAAGCTATGATCATAGAGGGAATAAATGCCTACCCTAGAAAGAAAGCATACAGGTCTTATCTGCCTCAAAGCTCCTGGGCATCTCTGCTTCACTTCTTGTCTAAAGACTGTGCATGAGGGTGTGAATTTGGGAGCTAAGCAAGCTGACAATTTCTCTTCAAAGTCATCCTTGCTGCAATTCATTTTCAGTCTTTTCAGTCTCCCCTGGACAGTTACAAAAGACAGCTTTATTATGCAGCTCTCTTTCCCCTATTTTTGTACATATCATTTTCTGTTTGTCATGTTTAGGGCACCTTCATTTCCTCTGTCTCACAGAAGCAGGGATGATTACGTTAAGCGTGGAAGTCTCCTCCCTTTACTTTTGGATGGTAAAACATGGAATTATTTTCCATTATTCTTCATATATTTTAGTGGGGTTTTTCTGGATAAGTGTTAACGTGGCAAGACCCCCATGGTAATGCAGAGCTACAATTACAAGCTAAAGTTGTATTAATAAAATGACTTTATGTTGTCCTTGTAAGATGTATTAGCTACTAGCTGCATTACAGCATCTTCCCTTCTATATAAATCGCCTGGAAAAGCTGTAGGAGCTGGAAGGGACTGGAAGGTATCTTCAATCCTTGTTTAATCACCACAAGTAAAGGGAAGGTATTAGAAATACCCCTGAGGCTAATCCTGACAAATCACCTTCATCCTGAAAGGTAGAACGATATGTGCAACCCTGTTACATTTGAGCTTCTGCCCCTAGGAAAACCTGAGTGAGTCTGAAGCTGTCAGCCTTACACCTGGACTTTGTGAACTTGATCATCTGGATGCCCAGTTTAAAGCTCTTAAGGCATTCGGATATTGCAGTGGTGAGGATTATGTAGATAACTTACTGGCTACAAGGTTAAATCTGCTTCTTGGGATGAGAATGCCAAATTAATGATCACTTCAAAAAATGTGTATGACTTACCTTCTGGACATGTAAAGCTCTCCCCTACACCTGCCTTCCTATTCCCATCATGTCCCCTCCAGCCAGAGCTTCTCTTGGTGCCAGTAGTGCTTTCTCCAGCAGGACTGAAGGTTGAAGGGCTGATCTCCCCTTTTCCTAAGCTGAAAGAACCGTACGGATTTCCAGCTGAAGATCACATACTGCAGAAGGCACCATGCTGTACACAGCAGCTGCTCTCCAGCTCTGTCCTTTCTCTCCATGGGTCCCCGTTCCTCAAAATGGCCATCGCTTGAACTGGGCGGTTCACACAGGAACGTGTGTGTGCATATGTTAGCTTTGTACAGCAGAATGTGAGGTGTAGGGAGGGGGATGACTTTCCTGGAGACCCTCCTAGGTGTAGGAGAGATGCTGCATCTGCCAATCCACGTTTGGGGCACTGGCTTGTTTTGCTCCACCCAGTGCCACATAGCAGATGGGAGCATCTGCCCTTCCTTTTGTAGCCATTGGCACCGTGGTTAAAGATGAGATTTGCATATTCCAAAGTCACATACGTTGCTCCAGAGGATAAATCAAGGTTTTGTTTGATTTGAAAACTGAAACAAACCCAGTATCTTCACGCGCTGAACTTTTCAGTTTTGGGCGAAGCATTCTGGGTTGGAACCCTGTTAGTCACACTGACTTGAGGACTTTAAAAATGCATCATGTTTTACAGACAGGTGCTGTCTTTGGAATCTCTACAGGGTTTCCAGATTGCTCTGCATCCAACACTGTCATTAAGGAATAAAACTGTTCTCCCACTTGTACCCGTTCCTCAGGAGTGGTGTTTTGCTGTAAACATGTCTGTCTGATACAAAAATGGTGAAGAATCTTTCCTGGGCTCAGCCTTACATTAATCACTGATTTTTATTTTTTTTCTTCTTCTGTCAGAGAAAGAAAGTGTTGAGAGTTTAATGCACTTAACCTTCAGTCCTACAATAACATTCAAAATTCAGCCAGAAGATACTCAGTTGCTGGGATGTGATTTTGATTTCCTCCCTGGAAAATAGTGAAATAGTCCTTCACAGGGGATGTATTTTCCAGTAGAGGAAGTCTTAAAGGGTTTATTCCCAGCCTCTCTGTTCTCTTCCCACCCCTCCCCTTTGCTTAGGAAGAGCTTTGCTTCCTCATCCTCTTGTCTCTGTGCCCAAATTTAAGTCCTGCTTTGTATCTCATACTGCCTTTTGAAGTTCTTCTACATCCATCTGCTTGTACATCCTTGATCACCTCTTCTAAGCACCTTCTGAGGGATAAACCAAGGTGCAAATCCCCCTACCTGCACAGTTACATGTATGATCACTCAAGTGGGAGCCAGAAAGTCTGTTTTCCTTGGTGTTTTTCTGCCCTAGGTGCATGGACCCATGTTTTGTCTCTTCCACTCAAGGTGCCATTTTGTTTCCCAATTTATCAAGGAGAACAACAACCACCAAATAAACCTCTGCTTTTCATTTGTTTAAATACCTCAATGATAACTAACACTGGTAGTTAAGAGAGCTGTGGACTTTTTATTATATTTTCCCTCTGTAGTCTAACTGTAAGCTGCTAAGGACTCACAGGAGAGACTTCTTGTGGTGCTCTAACCGGGGCTTGCTCTAGTAACCTGGTAATCTACTGACACAGGTTGTGCTTGTGGAGTCTTTTTTTTAAACAATAAAAATATCGTGGCATAACTTCCCTAGAAAAGGTCTGGAAAACAAGATTGAACAATTCTGATTTAGCTGTTGTTATGGCTTGAGTGTGTGATTTGCTCCTTTGCATCTAGCCCTTGGTGCCTCTGTTTACATCTGTGCACCATATATTGATGTTTGCCTAATGAAGTGCTGCTCTGGAAGATTTATGGCTCTACATTAATAGAATAATTAAAGGTCTCGGAAAGTCTCAGATGAAATGTGTGCCAGGTCAGGGCAAAAGAGAGAGTGGAAGTGAGAGAGGGGAGGTGACAGGGCTGCACCTCCAGCCTGTTGAGCTGACCTGAGGTGTAACGGGGTGATGGGAGGTGTCCCTGCCCAGGACAGGGGCTTGGAACTCGATGATCTTCAAGGTCCCTTCCAACCCACCCCATTTGGGTGGGTTTTTACGTGTGTGGGGGTAGTGGAAGTGCACCCAGCGAGCCAGGGCTGGAGCCCTGGTGGGAAAAGAGGGTCCTGGGGAGTGTTTGTCCCCATGGTCCTTCTGTGGGCTCTCTTGCCTGCGGGGAGCAGAGCAGCACTCCCTTTCCCCACCAGTCTTCTTCTAACTGGGAACCTGGGGGGGATGGAGAAGATCGGGAGGCAGAAGTAGGGGAGCCCACCCACAGCATGGGGAATAGAGCAGACCCAGCCCCGGCTCCGGTGCGTGGCGGGGCAGGGAGAGGAGGAAACCCCCGCAAACCCTTATAGCCCCAGAGGGCGGGGGGGGGGGAGACCGGGGAGAGGCGTGCGGAACTTTCCGCGGCCGCGGGTTGGGGCTGCGGCGGCTCCAGCATCCCCGGCTGGGCTGAGCGTCACCTCTGACGTACGCACACCGCGGGGGGGGGTGCGCCCCGCCACGGCACCGGCTCCGTGTGTGCGTGTGTGTGTGGTGCGTGAGGGTGTGCGCGGGTGGCTCTGCGTGTCCGTGTCCCTGCGGGCGAGTCCCCGCCCGCGGGTGCGGGTGCGGGTGCGCTGCCAAGCGGCTCCCCCGCAGCGGCGGGGCGGGAGGCGGCCGGTGCCTCCTCTGCTGACGGATGGATGGATGGATGGATGGCTGGGAAAGATCCCGCCATCCCATTTGTGCTCTCTTCATACGGCTTTCCTCTCTGCTTTGCTGCTTTTTTTTTTTCCTTTTTTATTTTTTTTTCTTCAAAATCTCCCTGGGAATTTTGTATTTTGCTGTTTTGCAGCTTTTTTTTCTTTCTCTCTCTTTTTTTTTTTCTTCCTTCTCTCTCCTTCCTTCTGAGGATACGTTTTCCTTGCCAAGTTTGTAGTGACACCTCTCAGATTCCCCCACTCCCTGTTTTTTTGGATCTATTACAGTGCCCATTTGTATATAGACATACCGTATTTTTTTGCCTCTTTCTTTTTGTCAAGAAAATTGGAATTCTTTGGGAAGCTAATGGATACTGAGGAGGACGATCCTAAAAATCTCCTTTTGAATCTGTAAAAGAGGCGTACGAAGAAATTCTTAAATTCAAGCATCAATTTAGCTTCATATTAAGCACCTCGAAGTATTTATGATTGCAGAGCAGGTGCAAGCGAGGATTAGTAATAAGGTAAGGGAGCTATTTCCATCTTTGAGGCAGCAGCATTTGCTCAGGGTTATCAGCAGCTTCTCCTTTTTTTTTCTTTCTTTTTTTTTTTTTTTTTTTTTTCCCTAGAATCTGGGCTGATTTATTTGCATTTTCGGTGCTGTTCTCCCGTCCTTCCGAGTCTTCTCTAATACGCCTGCTTGCTTTTCATCACGAAAAATACACATTCCTGTCTCCCTGCCTGCTCTGTATTTGGGAGTTTCTTTGCTGTGCACATGTTTTGGCTCTTTATTTGGTAACTGTTTAAAACCACCAATCCCTCTGTTTAAAATGATTTCTTATCTTGCACTTTCTCCACCCAGCAGGATTCCTGAAAAGCCCCATAGAAAACGGCAACACAAAAGCTTTTTTATTTGCGTTTAAAAAAAAAAGAGAGTAGTTTTCCCTTGGGGAGAATTTTAACCGGGCAGAGGTTGGAAGGGGGGGGGAGCAATCATGTTCTGCCTCTAAAAGCAAATTAATTGCTCCCCCCCCACCCCGCAGAGGTTCCCCGGGGCTGAGGTTGATTTCTGGGCTATAGCGATGTCCAAGTGTGCTGGGAGGGGTGGGGATATGGAGGAGGGGGTTAGGAGAGCCTCCCCCCCGCTTCATCCTTCCCAAAGTTTCTGTGTGTCGCCCCCCCTCCCCTCCCCTCCCCGGGCTCTGTGGAGGAGGAGGAGGAGGAAGGTGAGCCGAGCTGCGGCCGCCCCCGCCGGGGAGGCTGGGGAAGCACCTGCGCTGAATTTCAAAGGCTTCTGGGGGCGGGGGGGGGGGAATAATTCCTTCTGGGTGGCTGGAGAGAAGGGAAGGAGGGAAAGGGGTACCCTCGCTTCCTTCTGAGCCGGTGCAGGCTCTTGCTCTCCGCCAGCATGCTTTACTAATTTTTATTTTATCAGCTCCATTTAGGGATATAAATGGCAGGAGCAAGGATATCAATTACCAGCTAACTGCGGCGATAGTCCGCGCTTTATGGGATTTAATGATTTCTCTTGTTTTGAAAAAGCTCTTGTGACGCTAATAATAAAGAAATCCATAAATCATCGAAATGAAGTGTGTTCCAGTAAAGGCAATTTTGAGTCTTTTGCCGCGTATCTCCTCGTCCCGATAATTAATTGCACTAACAGTTGTGAACGTGTTTGTGGTAACAGAGGTGCCATTACTAAAAAGTGGCTTTCTTGATATGGGTCCCACGTTTACTGAACTCCTCCAGTGTGCCTTCCCTGTCGAGGAGACTGGTGAAATACAGCGAGTGAACATACCTGGGTGCTGAAGTGCCACGTTCCCCGGTGCTCAAAAGAGTGAAAGCCCATTTAAGGGGATGCTTCCCTGACTTAGATTGAAAGCAGGAGGTAATCATCACTCAGGCCCCCTGATTACATATTTTGATTAAGACATGAACCAAAGGGGGTTGTTTTCTTTTAATTTTTGTAATCTTGATGATTCTATCGGTAGCTTTTAAAATCCTCTTAAAAATAAGCAGGAGCTGTGGAGTTCAATCCTTCAGCAGAATATGGCAGTGTTCCTGCAGTGCTGTGAGGAAAGCTCCTCTTTCATGTTATCCTTTTCTGTTGCTTTATTTCCACCTTCTTCTGTATTCATGACTATTTTTTGATCCATTATTTACCGCCAGGATGTACTGAAAGGGCTGGAATAAAATAACGCTGCTGTTCTTACAGGGGGAAACGTGCTATGAGGAAAGGAATCAAGTTTGACTGTTTTAAGAGAATTGTTAAGACACAGGGCTTATATTTACTTGAGTTTTCTTTCCACTGCCTTTGACAATCTTTAACGTGATCTACATCTGGCGATGTAACATACATCTGGATGTACATATATAACCTGCGTAGCTCCCTATGTGTTCATTTAATGCTGCCAATAAATCATTCACTGTGCAAAACCATTAATCAGCAATTGAACAGGTGCAGGTACAGTTCACTATATGATTAATTCAGCTGATAGTTGTCAAACTATATAAAATTACATAGACAGGCCAAGACCCTCAAAAATTGTTACTGTGTATTTATTTATTTATTTAGAAAAATACCCGCAAATCTGGTAAGATTGAGCTCCTTGTGGCCGCTGAGTAGGCATTTGAGGAAGGTTAATGGAACCCAAATCTCAGAAGTTATTTCACGAAATGCATGTAGATTTTAGTGCTTTCTCTGAGCCCCTCTGAACGGCGTGTTTTATTAGCGTGAAATATCTCAGAGCTGCTGAGTTCAATCCTGCCATCCTTATTCAAGCAAAAATTTCCATAGACTTCATGCATCTCCATATAAAGGTGTTTTCAGTGAGAACATCTGACTGTGTAATCAGGCAGTTTAGATGGTAACTTTGATGCTGATGTTATTTGCTTAAAGGTAATTTGTCAGTGTTAGAAAGTTTACAGTTTATCTTTATAAACTGGAAAGGGTCAAAGAGTGTTTCCTGTTGTGTCATCAGTACAGCCACTGTCGTTCCCTCTGTGCCAAAGAACAGTTACTCAGTGAGGACAGCCTTGGGTTTGAGCTTTTAAAATGTCTTTTCTCTGAGCATAAAGAATATTTAGAAAACTGAATTGGTGACTCACCAGAAGGGTTGTCTATATTCCTTTTTACTATTCATTATCTTTTATATTGTGTGTATACGTTTGAGCATAATCTAGGTCTTGAACTTACAGGTCATTTCTTGAGTAAATTTGTTGTTTATTTGTTTGTGTTCCTATTTGAACATAGTTGTTCCTACATGCTATAATAATGGTAGTTCCTTAAGTGACACTGAGTTGCCATCAAATGCTTGAGTTCATAGGTCAACATAGTGATTGATGACTCAGTGGAGAATGTTGCTGATTGAGGTGTATGGCAAATTAAATCTCCAGGGAAAATTTCTGGTAGAGTTACAACATATTTCCTATGTAGTTTTTCACGTTATGTTAGTTTTAGGATGTCTTTTTTGGGGTTTTGTTTTGTTCTTTGGTTTTTGTGTTTCGTGGTTTTGGTTTGTTTTTGTTTTTTTTTAATGATAAGCAGTATTACAGAACTCTAGTGTTGTAATTCACAGGATGAGCGTCTGTAATTTTGCAATGGAAAACCAGGCACAGAGTCTTTCAAATAAATGATTTTGTTGTACCAAAGTTCATACAGTTACTAATACTAGTGTTTGATCCCATTTCAAGTTTTACTTGCCATCTCATAGTGCTTTTCAGTAGTGAGCAGCTATCAGTATCCTAATTCTTACTGATGGGGAAATATACCTGGAGCAGGTAACTAACCTGAGATTGCCCAGTGATTTAATATCATGTGTAGATAACAGACCTGTGGCTTTTGTTGCTCAGTTCCAGGCTGTAGCCACTAGATGGGTATGAAACTTCTGCAAGAGTTTCAAATCTTCCTGAGGAAGAAAGTGAATGCTTAAAGAAACAAAATATTTGTTACCCGGCAGAAATGAGTTTCACTGAAAGAAAGAGAGGTGTGAATAACAACCTTTGCCTACTTCTGATAGTGGAATTTTGATTACAAATTCTGTAAATGGTACAAGTTGTCCAATGTACTGCTCATTTATGCTGGTGCCATCAGTCTGGTGTCAGCAGAAGACCTGCAGGTGACAAGCCCTCTGCTGTAGGGAGTAGCAGCACCTACCCACTTCAGCCCCCTTCGAGCCAGGTGTCCTGCTGGCTGTGAGATCCATACTGTGACGTGCACCTCCATCTCCCCCCAGGGTGCAAGAGCAGGAGGTTCAGGGTGCCCAAGTGCAGTAAGTAGCCAAATTCTGTTATTTTTACACTCTTACAAGCTCATCACAATCAGCAGGATGAGCTCAGTAAAGTACGCTGAAGTTGTGACAATGGAATAAGGTATTCATGTTAGTTTAGAAATGCCAAAACTAATGAAAGCTGCTTCCCCAAAAGATTTCTGTCTTGGAGAGTGAAACTCTGCCTCACTTGAAACACTGGTGAGAGCTCTCTCTCTCTCATTTATGTTTCTTGTGCCTGGTAATGTATTGCAGTTTCTCTTTTTTTTTTTGTTGAAGTTTAGAGAAGATTTCAGAATCTTGCCATTTCTCATGTCTATTTTCTCACTTATTTTCAATCAATTTGCCTGTTCCAAGGATATGTTGGGCTAAAATTACCAACTGATGAAAAAAAATGGCTTAAATGCACACAAAGTATGTTTGTGTAGATCCCACTGCTGTAGAAGTCCAGGCTAAAAGCACAACCTTGTGTACGTCATGTATTTCCTCATGTAGAAACTTGATAAACTAGATTTTTGCCTTAATTCATAGCTTTTCAGTGCACAGGGTAAGAGCTGTTGAGATGTCTCTGTGGTTCCAGGTCTGAACATCTGTCTGTGGAGGTCCATGGGGCAGAGAGGAATCTGCCAGATGGGCCAGAAATCTGATGCGCATCCAAATAGTTAAGACTATGGTTTTGTCATAAATAGGTTGGAAATTTCACAAGACACCAGTTTTACTTCTGGAAATAACCACATTCTTGTGGTATCAGATGTTAGGTTGGTTTCTGGAACTTTCTAGGAAATGGCATTACCTGTACATGAGTCTTACGTGCTGGAGAACTTTTTGAAAAAACAGGAAAAAATTAGTGATTTGAAGCCATTTTCTGGTTTTAAGTATGTGTCTACCTCAAGCTATGTTTCCAAAATGAAGTTTTTTAGTTTTACTAATGTGAAGACTTAGGAAGAAATCCTTGACCATGCCCTTCTTCCCCAGATGAGAGAAAAGCCCTGTGCTCCAGGAGAGGGGCTGTGGTTTGGGGGAAGTTTTCAGAGCCCTTTTCTCTGGGGAAGTCTTAAAAGTCTTAAGTCTTAAGAGGCTGCATGACCTTCCTGGTGGGGAAAGGAGCATGGGAAAGATGAGGGGACTGAAAGTAGGAAGAATGAAGCTAGAAAGAAGGCATGTATCAGAAAAATGACATATTGAATTTAGTGATGATAAATTGCTACTAATGGAGCATAATAAATGCTAAGCTGTGTTGGAAACAGGTAGCCTTGTTCAATCCTGAAATGTCTCTGTGAAAATGCAGTCTGAACTCCACCTGATTTTGTCCATTTCAGGGGAGAAGCACCAGTTTACAACAGGGCTAAAGCAGTGGGGAACTGGGATTTTACTTTTTAGTCGTCTTCATTATTGTTGGTGAGCTGAGAACACAGGAATTCATAGTATGAGTTTACATTAGACAGGAAGAAAGTAGAAGGAATTGATCAGCTCTATTGTTAATCAATTTACTAACTTTCATATACAATGAGAGGACTATAAAGAGGGGAGAAACACTGGGAAGTAAAGCACTTCTATTTGTGCATTACAGTAAAAAAATATAAACCCAACTACAAAATGTTTTCCAGAGCCTTAGTAGCAGAACTGCAATTAGCATAAAATTTCCAAGGACTGGGATAAGTAAATACCAGATGTACTTATTTATTTATTTAGGATTTGATCTGTTTCCTGTTGAGGGGAACTTTGTTATTCAGAGGAAGGGAAAGGTGGAGAGTGGGAGACTTTCCATCCCCGTTGTCAGAAAACAGCTCAGAAATTTTGATTCTTGAAATAGAAATTAGAAGTAGAAATTTTGTTGCTGTTCTAACAGTTAAAATAAATTATGTGTGGTCTGATTCAAACTTCAGTGTAAATCTGTAGAGATTGCAGCAATTTTATTGGGGTTAATATGTGCAACAAATGTATATACAGGTAGTATATATGAAGAAATAGCATCTCTCTTAATAGGACAGCGACTTAGTCAACTTTCATGCCTTTAATGAATTAGTGAAAGATGTGTAGTTAACGTTATTTTTCCCCTGCTATTTCCTCTGCTTTTTGAAAAAACATTCCAAATATAAAACTGTAGATTGACTCTTAGCCTGTATGTGGCATGTTTTGGATGTCGAGACACGTACCGTTTGGCAAGTGAAGGTCTCAGCAAAGGTTGAACAAAATTGAACTGTAAACATGACTTTAAAGTGGCCATTAAAGAAAAAGATTTTGAGTTGTTTTGGAGCAGTTACTACAACTGATGTTTAAGAACAGAGCAATTTTTTAAAAATGTAAAACCTGATGATTTCATTGCTCGTAATTCACATCCACCATTTTGTGCTCTTGCAACTCTGATGTTTCTGAGTTCAAAGTTGACTCTTAATTTTTTGTAAGTTTGCCGGAGAAAGATCACTACCTAAACATTAACCTTGTAGCTTTTGGAATCTTACTGATGAAGAAGCCCTTAAAAGGATGCCATAACTTTCCTTTTTTTTTACTGTTTAGCAACATTTTGCATTGCCTTGGTTCTTGTCCTGGTTGTTGTAACAGAGAGAGAGAGTAAATTATCCCCCCCCCAGCCCTTTATTAAGTTCATAGGTGTGCTATGGCTCATTGCCATTCACTGGCTACAAAGAGAGGGGAGAATCAATGTGATAGTTTGGTCCTTTCTTTCCCCATACTTGTTCTTCACTCTGCTGCTGGGGCTGTGATGCAGAAATTACACCATGCCAGATTTTTCCATCATATCCAAGTCTTAGCTGCCTCATGTCCACAAGAAAGAAACACTGGGGGCACTTTAAATCTCATGCCTGTGCTTGGCACTTTCATTAAAATATATTTCAGTACTCAATCTACTCAATCTATTTTGTTTTCCCATCCATAAATTGAACTACTACCCTGAGATGCTGTGAGGATTAATGAATGCTTGGAAAGCTCACTGCAGATGGAAAAAATACAGTGCTGCCTCTTCAGATCATTATGTATAACACTGCATAGTTGAAAAGTTATGAGAATTGTATAAAGGCTCTGGCAGATGAAGCAAGAAAATATTAAACCTCCTATTAATGGAGGAGCCATAGGTCTTTCTTCATTTGCCATCCATTCGTGGTTTGGAGACTGGCAGAGCAATGAATGATCCCGTTCTTGAGAGCTTTCCCTTTGTAAGGGCCTTTGAAAATGAGGAGGGTTTCACATGGGAAAATCTTGTTGGATCCCTGATGGACACTGTTCAGCTTTTGGAAAATGTCAGTATTTAATTGTTTTCAAGTATGTTTCTTCCAAAATAATGACACATCACTATGTATATGAGCTTGGCCATTCATAAATTAAGTTTTTCTTATTTAAAAAAAAAAAAAAAGTAAAATGCTCAATATAAACTCGGATGCTATTTGTGAAATAAATCAGTGTTTGTGATGAGAAGTTAGACTCTGGTTACATTTCTAATACATTATAATACAATATATAAAATGTCATTTTCTTCTTAGATATAAACAATTTCGCTGAGAATTATAACTTCCTTGGAATAAATTTATATGCAACATTTTTTGCACATTTTAAAAATAGTTCTGAATAATTAGGAAAATGTGATGAAAATTGTGACAGACCTTTACCTACCATAGACCTGTGATGAAAGCCTTTGTGATGCCAACTATTGCACCTCTTCTCCTACTGTCACATAACCTGTCAGAAATTCAGAGAAGTAGTAATTATGGTACTGAAGGGGCTTAGTTTTGGAAAACAGAGAGTGCAACTTCTAGTAGAACTAAAAAATATGTCAACACTAAGAACACGTAAGCTTAACCAAAAAAGTTGTGCCTGGTGTTAATGGAGCATGCTACTTGATGTTTGGCTGGTAATATACTTGAGCTGCCATTTTGCATTCATAAGTTAATTCAGGAAATATTTGATATTTCAAAAATGCAAGCTGATTCTTAATCAAAGCAGTGGGAAATGTGTAAATGCTAGCAACACGTCCGGTCTTATCTTTGGGGATCTGTGAAAAAGATACCGTGTGATGATACCATATTGAGCAGTGAGGTGCTCTCTGAAGACAATTTCACTGCTTAATTAAACCAGAGCTATGAAAAGAGATTATTTTACAGGCTAACAAACCCAGTCCTCCCTAATGCTGAGTTTCCATAATCGGGTCCTAAGCAGAATGCAGAGAGCAAACCTAGAGAGCAGCGTTGGTGTCAGCACCAGAGGGAGCCACTTGCCCAACTCCTGGCTCGAAGGCTGCAAAGAACCCACAAAAGTGGACAAAATGGCAGGGAAAAAGATGATAACCTGTTAAACACTGTCCACGAGTGAAAAATAATATTTTAAAGTCAAAGCATGTTTGATGTGTTGTCCAAATCTGCCATTTTTCTTATATTGACTACTCTCAATTAATTACATTTAAGTTCTAATATTTTTTCTAGATGATTGCCATAAAAAATATTTTGCAGCTTACAAAAAAGGCATTATAAAAATAAATTATGATCTTCAATTACAACTATAACTTGTATTGCTATAATTATGTAAATATAAAGTGTATTTACACTTTGGACCCTTATATTTGTATTCTTAGTAGGTACAGAGTGATACCTGGTAGGAATATAGTTGAGGAAAAGAATAATTTGCCTTATCTACCACCCCAACCTTTTTTTCCTCTTTTACTTATCCTGTATTTTATATGGCATTAATATATGTTCTCTTAGATTACTGAGAACTAAATGGTGTGCGATATGATGATTCTGGACTTCCATCTGTAAAGTATAATTATTTAAGTATTTGTGTGCCAGTGAAGTTCATAGGTTGCAGAGTGAAATCAGGGTTAAGCTGTGCAGGTTGCTGTTTGGCAGAATAACACCCCTGCCAAGCCACCTCCCAGGCACTGGTGTAAAGCATTTGTAAGCCATGGGCTGGGACAGAGAAAAGAGAAGAGAAAGAAAATATTGCCTTTCGAACAAAAGATGACTTAAGCATTTGCTTAACTGCTTCTGCGAGTTGTCCAGGGTCACAGGAGTAGCCTCTGGCAGAGTGAGGAATTGAACCTGAGCCTCTGAAGCCCAAGTCCAGCACCTTCTTCATAAGATAGTCCTTCTTCTCATCACCTTTCTGCCATAAACAGTGACCTCTGTACGCTGAAGATAATACTTTTATAACTAGATTTGTGTGTTCTACTACTGCTGTAGTAAAATCCACTTATTTACAGGCATGCACGCAGAGTCACACGCGCACAAATCCTTTCCTTAGACAGGGGCTTTGCTGATAAGGCAGTATAATAATACTAAAATCAATTCATGTGGAGCTTCAAAGTTATTAAGCTGTAGCGATTTAAGTGCATTCAATCTGTCTGCTTAAGAGATTTTCAAGGCAGGTACATACCCACAGAGGTGTATGAACAGAGTGTGTTTATGTATACACATGTAGAGACACAGTTCTAGAATGTATATATACGTGTGTATATATATGCAATTAGTTATTTCAAAGTCAAAATGAGAAATTGAGTTTAGCTGAGACTTTGGAAGTGGAGCAGCTGGGAAATTTTAGTACTCATAGAGTGGTCTGAGTTTTTTCACTTGATAAGAGAGATCAGAAAAGCCCAATTTATTTGTTAGTAGGGCCTGAGTGAATGGACATACTTCCCAATTTCACATTTGGACTAAATCTACTAATGAAATTCTTCTACAGTTCAATGTTTTCCAAGGTATACTGACAGATTTAAAAGGCAAAGTAAGTTAGTTTTCAAGTTTCTTCTTTGAGAAGATACAGAACAAAAGTTAGTTTTGACAATGCATTTTCTCTATATTATGTTCTGAAATTTCTCCCTTATTAAATGACTTGCAAATAAATGTAACTGCTCATTTGATTAGTTTGACTTACAAGTCAGAAACAGGGTGATAGAATGGTCTTAACTTGAAATGTTCCAGCTCGGCACTAGGTTTCTCTCCTTGCTTCCTGCCTGAAACAGGGGGTTATAGTGTGCAAGCGAAGAGAAGTATTTCAGTCTTAGTGACATCTCCATTTTGAACTCAGGTAATGAGTCCTTAAGGGAACTCACACAGAAGAACTTGGCCAGAGCAACAAACTGACCTTAGACACCAGTTAAATCACCCAACTGGGATCCTCTCTTTCCAAAATCTCCTAGAAAGTTGGTTGTATGTCAGTACAACTTCCTGGGTAAGGTAGCAGCCCTAAGATCAGGAATAGAGGAAATGTAGGTTTCATTACCTTGTCAGTCTTTTATCAAAGTTTTCCCACTTTGAAACAAAAGAAAGATGTAGTCTTTGACAATCTGTTAAAAAACCCCAACTGCCCCCCCTCCTAACCCTGAAAGCTCTAAATTTTGCCATTAGGTCTTTCAAACTTATTCTTTCACTCTGTTTGCAAGTTCAGATCCTAAAAGGTTGTCAGAAGTGTACCAAATAATCAGAAACAGCTGAGAAACACTCAACACTGTGTTTGGAATATGATTGATTACATGTTTCTGATTTTTTTTTTGAGTCTTTTTTAACTTTCTTTTTGTTTCAAAGACCAACCGCAGATAAACAATTTGTTATGATTTAGCTGGTTACCTGAAGGACATCTGAATTGCAAGTTCCTGTAAGAAGTCATCAGTTTTTGTGTCAGGTCAAGTACAGTGTTCTTAAAGCACCATTTGAAAATGTCATATACATTGCACTTTCTCAGAGGTTTTTGTAAATATGTTTTCTAAGGGAGGCTATTTATTCAAGAACCTTCTCTCAGCCAAGCATTCACAGAGTAGCTGTTGTTTTCATCTTGAAGGAAATTATTTATTGCGAGACAAAGGGAGTCTGCCCTAATGCACTTCTCAGTGCAGTGTGATGTATTAAAACCTGGAGGATTCTAAAAAAAAATCAAGGTGGAATCAACTGGGCAGCAGAATGGTACTTGAAATCCAATCTGCATAATTGTAAATTAACGCACGTTGGTGGAAATACTCTTCACCGCGACGAAGTCTGGTTTGTGGGTTGTCTGGGGGAAAATCTCTAAAGATGTTATGAGCTGTTCCTTAGTGGTTCACCCTAATTTAAACAGGGCTGCAAAGCATCCTTTAGAGCTACCACCAAGATGGTGTGATTCAGCTCAATTGAGGCTTAGCTCGAAGGCCATTGAAATCCATGGAAAATTTTGCATTGATGTCAGGAGTCT
Organism: Scolopax mira; assembly: GCA_004320125.1. Classification (NCBI taxonomy): domain Eukaryota; kingdom Metazoa; phylum Chordata; class Aves; order Charadriiformes; family Scolopacidae; genus Scolopax; species Scolopax mira. Next base: position 12,687 of record BJBW01012781.1, on the reverse strand, counting down.
TTGGATCACTTTTGAGTAGCTCTGGCAATGTTACCTTTTTCATTAAATAATGACCTGCTAAAGAAAACTTCTACATTTGTTTGTAGTATTTCTGTAAAGAAAACTTATTTTCATTTTTTTTTATTGCTTCCCTTTAGAAAGATCTCAAGGAAAATGATATGCTCAGTTATTCCTCTAGGTCTGAACCTTCGTACCAACAATATAATCAAGAAGCTCAAAGATACTGTTGGCAAAGGGCAATATGTACACAAAATGGTTTGCCTTTGTAACCAAGTCCTGTGAAATGAAGGAACACAGGTGACCACGAGATAGTAAAGCATTCAGATTAAACAAAATAAACATTCTGGAGTTTGCCACACAGAAAGGTCATCAAATCAAACTTTCAGGTTAGATTATTATTTATTTTTTTTTTAAAAGGCTGGATGATTTTATGGCCGTTAATAATATTTGTAGCTCCAGTATGCATACCAAGATAAGAATAATCAAATCTCATGCTTCAGGGCATAAGCTAATCACCTGCTGGGTTTGGCATAATTGGTTTATACCAGGAATTGGAGGTTCACTTTCTGTGAAACTTTGAGTCTCAGCGACCCTCGCTGAAAGCATTTAAAAGGCCAGAGTTTCCTGATCCCGTTTGACAGCTCTTTTGTCTGTAGAATGGTGTGTAACTAGGGCCAGTGAATATTAAAGTTAGAACCTTAATTTTTTGATTTCCTGATTTAAAGCTGTGTTAGTAAGAGGTACTGTATTTTATGTGGTGGGCACTACACATAGGTATTTTAGGGTTTCTTGGGTTTTTTTCAAAAGCGCAAAAGATGCCAAATGATGTAAGAAACAGACTTTGTGATAAATTGATGAATAGTGCTCAGACACAGACACAGACATTAATTCACGTGTTAAATTACAAAATAATCAATTTATCTATCTCTCTTGGTATCTGGACATAGATAATTGATGTGCTACTTATATAAATAACTCGGAAATGTTTACAATGCATTGCAGGCCCCAAATTAGACATGTAATAAGTTATAATAGCTTTTTGATTAACTTCTTGGCAGTAGAAGTTGGATTTACCTGATATGAAGCCTGTTTCTGGCAGTGGATTCACCAGAAACCACCTGCTCGAAAGGATTAATTCTGTAATTGAATCTCTGCTCATTTTTCTGAATGTGTTTTGTTTTCTTAGGCCCAGTTTATGGTGGATTCTGGCACATGGGTATGGAGCAGGGAAGCATAAACATTTTTTCCCTTCCAGTGCCCTTAATGGAAGCTGACCATGTCTGCAGTCTGTGCACTCTGTGAACAAAGACTGTTCAAGAGTAGTGTCTTATAATAGAAAAAAATAAGGAGAGTCCCATACCCCATAGAAAAATCAAATATAAAGTAACAGACATTGAGTAACAGGTTCTCTAGGATGCTCAACCCCCACAAAATGATAAGATTTTCCATTACATTGTTTTTACTGTAATTTCTAATGAACTGTGAGGTCTGTTTACTATTAGATTTGGGTTTCCCAGACCAGGCAGTGTGTTCTTTGAAGGCAGTTTGTCCTGCAGCTCCATCAGTGTGTACATGAGTTGCACAAAGTTGCATTTGGTTGCTTTATGCTTCAACAGTTTGATAGGTGGCAGGTTCAGTTCCTACCAGTGCTTCCCTTCAACTGGACTTTCTTACCCAGGAATTTGTTATGAGCACCATCCGTGGTCTTGCCAATACAAATGAGGTTCAACTGAAAATCAGGGGCTGTAGTTTTCTGATTTTATGGAGTTATAGAATGGTTCAGGTTTGAAGGGACCTTAAAGATTGTCAAGTTCCACCCCCCGGCCCTGGGCAGGGACCCCTCCCACTAGAGCAGGTTGCTCAAAGCCCCCCCATCCAGCCTGGCCTTGAATGCTCCCAGGGATGGGTCATTCGCAACTTGTCTGGGCAATTTGGGACAGTGTCTCACCACCCTCACAGTAAAGAATGTCTTCCTGATATCTAATCTAAATCTCCCCTCTTTCAGTTTATAACCATTCTTTCAGAATTTTCCAGGATTAAGGGTGACTAGAATTTATTGTATTTGTATTTCGTACTCTAGAGATCAGGAGAGAGGCTACAAGTGGTCCAGGAGTTATTTGCCTTTAGAAAGCCTGAAGCAAAGCATCTTGCTTGAAATCCTCAGTGTTGGTGCAGGCAGCCCTGTATTGCAACATGTCACTCAACATGTTGGTGCTGACCTTAACAACACGAGGTAATGAGGTTGGAATTTTTAAATTTAATTTAATTTTTTTATATATGTGTGCATTTAAAGAAGATTTTTGAAGCTGGGGAAGAGAAAAGTACAGTATCGTGATTTTCTGTTGTTATTTAAGGGTAGTAGGGGCTGGGGCTGAGATCTGGAACCTCCTTAGTGCCTCAGCTCAGCAGTAAATCTATACCTGTCACTGGCTGGAGGTTTGAGCTCAAGTAACCACAGGAGTATTGTTAAATTGTCTATTACATTTTTTTTTCTTTTGTGTACAATTCAGGATGTTTGCTTACACAGGAATAACAAAGGAAGTGTTATTCTTAAGAGTAAAAACAGAAGCAAGTTCATTATCCATGTGATAATGGATACAGGAGCAAATACTCAGATGCAAGCCTGCAAGAAAACCTATAGCACTGCTGAAATATATGTGGCAGGTTTCTTTTTTCCAGATGAATACTTTTAATAAAACATTTTCATAATTTCTACCCAGTGGTAATCATTTTATTGCTTTTCTTTATCTATACCTATTACTGTTCATAGAGTGGCTGCTCAGTTCTGATAACCTAGCAGAAATGCATGCCAAGTGTAACTCCAGATTTGCAGAATTTCATAAAATTCTCTGAATTTCCACTTCAAAGTGCACTGGCCCAGTTTACTATGGCTGTTAATAAGACATTTTTACGTTTAGTATTGTGATCTGGAAATATAGTTATTTCATTTCCTGGTGATTTATATGTTTCTCTTCTTAAGGAATTTAGGGTTTTCAAAGTTATCGGTCCATAATTAAGATTTTACAATTAGCTGGCCCATCACCATAGTAGCAAAGTACTGGTCTATTGGATTACAGAGAACAGCACTGAATAAAATAAACCAGCCTTGCAGAGCCAGACCCAACTGCAACAGCCAAAATTTTGCTCAGTGTTTGAAGGATTTAAAAAAAAAAAAGAGAAGTTGTTAACAGATCACATATAAATAACTTTCTTGAAAGAGAAACCAATCCAGCCCAGGAATGTGTTTATCTGTAGGCAAACTTGTGCTGGTTCTTATCCAAACTTTGTCTTTATTCAATCAACTGATCCTTTAAACAGGGCCTTTAGTTTCAAAACTGAGGCTTGATTTTTACTCTCTGGAGGTGCAGCAGTCATAAAAGATATTTGAAATGTGTGTTAGAGATAAAAACTTCAGATTCCCATTGGTCACCACTTCTATATTCAGTTGTGCAAAGGACCCTGTCCTGTATTGAAATAAGTTCATTGTGTACACCTTCAGAAGTTTTTTACTTAAAAAGTAGAGTCTAAATTATAAAAATGTGCTTCTACTTGAGTCTAGAGAAGGCTGTTAATGATTGTAATGGTAGCATTTCTTTCCAATAAACCTCAGAATAAAGTGTTTTCTTGAGCTGGCCGCTCTCAGAATATCTTTTTGAAAGCCTTTTGGTCTCTGCTCTGGAGCTCTCTGTTGCCTTAGAGATACTCTTGTATATTGTGTACATGAAATAAACCCAGCAAAAACGCCCAGGGATTCTGCCACAGTCAGTAAAATAACACTTAGGTCCCACCACAAATGGTTCCAACTCCTGATGTTTTGCCAGGCTGCTTTTGACAGGCTACATTGTAGATGCATTTATTGTATGCTTTGGAGAAATTCGAGAATTATGTATTTATTGTGATCTAAGGGTGAATACATGGAGATTGCTGGTCTACAGTTTTTTTCTTTTTTTTTTTTTTTTCCTCAAGGTTACATTTGCTTTGATTGGGTGGCAGAAATTATTTTGTTCTTGCCTATATCTTGGTACTTTGGATATACGTTTTTTCGTAGTTCACGCAGCCTTAGAAATCCCCAAAAGAATAAAGAGATGAATGTATATATGATGTTGCCATGATGAGGGAAATAATCTGTCGTTTTTCTTAATTTTGTTTATTTCCACTAGAACTGCTTTTAAGGAAAAAACCACCCTTGTAATTTGTGAATCAAAGACCTACTATATTCTCTATCTGTGCAGCTTTGCTGACTCTAATGGCACTGCATGAATACAAGTAAAAGCAACTCTCAGCTACCATACTTATTTTGGCAGCACTCTGCTAGTTTTCATGCTGTCAGACATGATTGTGGGTCTTTATTTTCGTGATTTGAGGACTGAAGCTCCCATTAATATCTACCTTTCAGTCTTAAAATCTGAAAGCGTTCTACAGCAAAGGACAGGTATTCTTATAATTCACTTTTTATAACAGAAAACCAGGTTGCAGGGAGCAAAAGCAACCACTGAAAGTCCCAGAGATGGGTAATATCCAGTGTCCCAAAGAACGTATCTACCTACAGGGATGCATTAAATATGGCATTAACTTCCTCAACCCACACTCAATTCACTGCAGGTCAGCTTCAGTCCAAACTTTGCCTTTTCAGTAAATTAGAAGTGAAGCCTGGAAAAATCAACATTTAAGGTCTTGACTTTTGCAGGAAAGCCTTGCATTCACCCAGAGTTCCTCCATAAAATATGAGAGGCTGAAATGTGCTGAAAAGAGGAATACAAATATTCTCTTCTCCTTGAAGATTTTTCTTTAGAGTGCACCCATAGAGATAATGATTTGTTTCAGGTTTCTATGACCATATTACTAATAATTTTAGTCTCTGAAACATTTATTAAAAATCTTCTATTGATTAAATATGGAATAAAGTGCTCTTTTTGGACAGTTATGAAACAGGTGGCAAGTCTTCAAATGAAATTCCAATAGGTCATAGTTCTGCAGATTGTCTAGTATCCTCAGTCCTTGTGTTTTCAGTAAATATAAAGATTTTTACTTTTTTATGGAAGACTATTTAGTTTTGCAAGAGACTGGTATCTATAGGATTCATTACTTATAAATATTTAATGACTGCTTTGGCGTAGGCACGTGATTCAATCGAAGCAAAAAGCTTTCAATGCATAATTAGTCAAGTTGTAGTCCATGGTAGATATGTGGTACATAAGGGTTTAAATATTGAACAGCTAAACCCATCTAATTCTAATATAAGTACCTGCATTGGTTCTTCCAGGAGGAATCTGTTGGTTTTTTTTTTTCTTTCAGGTCTTGCACATTTTTCTGGCTCTTATTTTTGGAGTAAACACTATGTATGAATGTGATTCTCTGAGTGCACATGTATAATTTAATTTTTACAAGAAAACTCAGTCCTGGTTCAAAGTTAAATGCAGGCAGAATCAAAGCCTTAGATCACAATCAGAAAACTTAAGTAGGTTGTAAGCTCTGCAATGAGTTTTATTACACACCTTTTATTCGACCTCACGTTTATTTTGATGCACTGAAATATTTTAGACTTTAAGCAGGCTTGCACTGGAAGTAGCCAACTGCTACATTATTTCTGACTATGTTACAGAACCGTGGAGAATCTGGTTAGGCACCTATGTGTAGTAACAATATTTAACTCAGAAAAAACCAACTAGAAATTGGAATAAAAATGGCCATATATAAATATACAAGCTTAGTGTCTCACATACGCGCTACCTAATTTCATTGCTGATTTCCAAGAGGAAATCTGGGCTTCTAGATCTTTTCAAACACCTGCATGGAACTAACATATAAGAGGTTTATTCAGTATACTGTGCTTCCCAAAACAGTCTATTAACTGGTTGCACTGGAGTTTTTAATCCTAAATTAAGTGTTAGTAGCTATTACCAATGTTGTTCAGCCCAGGAAACAGTCTTCCAATGAGCAAAATACACAAATCTACCTATTCCATCATACGAAGCTCACCCTCTTGGAGTAATTCTGCAAACCAACTCAACTGACCCACTAACTATTCCTCTGCTTCAAAGTGACTTTTCCAGACCAATGAATTTGTGCTAGTAACCTGTACGGATATGGAATTTTTCCCTACAGAGATGTGATTTTAATCCATCATCAAGAAGATACTTGTAGCCAGCTTTTGTGCAGTAGATTATTGATGGTGCCTCTTCCTTTATGCTTTGGATGCCAAGTAAGTGAGGCAAGCTCTAAAGAATTTCAATGAACTGGCTCAGACCTCCCTGAAATGGCAAATAAACTGCACAGTGCTTTGTATTCTCATATATTTTGCCAATGCTACAGAGCAAAGTGAATCAACGCAGATACTGAGATATGTAGAGTTTTGTCCTGAAACATGGAGATGCTTCCAAAACTGTAGTTAAAGACCTGTCCTTTGTATTTGAAGATGTCAAGCTGCTGGTATTCAGTGTGAGCCGAGGTTGTCTGACATCAGTTTCATTGTGGCTACTTCCAGACTTCTCTTTGGATAGTAGAATTGAAGCCTTAGCACAGAGTAGTCACTGCTAGTGACAGTACCTCCGGCAGAACATGACAGATTTTAGTGAACAGATTAAAGGAAAGTTGAAGAGCCTTTCTGCTCTTTTTGATTTTTTTTTTTTTTGGTGCATGTGGTCTCACGCTGTGGCAACATGTATGGTGTCCTCAGAACCTCTAGGGCAAAAATGAAAGGGGAGAAAATGAGTGTAGAGTGTTCTTTACCTAAGATAGAAATTGCTGAAAGACCTGCTGGTGATGATGCTCTAATCACTTTGTATTCTGCCTTATCAGTGGTGTTGAACAGGGTTGTAAATTGTGGTTCAACTTGAACAGTATTAGTTTTACAAGCTGAATGAAAAAAAAGACACATCCTGTATGCTTGCCTCAGTAAACTGAACTTCCTAATGAATGTCCTGGTTGCTGTTGTTTTGCTTCTTAGTTTGCATGTAGAGTGACAGAAATCCATTTAAGAAGAAACACAGAGTTACAGAATTTATACCTTGGAGTCTGGGTGATAGATGTGCTTAAAATTTCAGGAGGGACTCTGGAAAACTTGTGACAAGTTGGTTGTATCGATGCCACGTGGGTCTTCTGGCACTTCAGTATTTCTCTTTTTTTACCCACCCAATAAAAAGAGTCATGAGTAGCATCTGGTGTAGTCTTTGTTGGAGACCTATTGCTTGGGTCCACCACGGAAAGATGAATCAAGAGTAGTTTGTGTATTGGTTCTCTCACTGGAAGGTTTTGTTCTATAGGAGCATTCTGATTATAATATTTTTGCCATCCAGGAACTGAAAACCCACAAGAACTCTGGTAATTTAGTGATTCTGTTATTAGAAGGTTGCAGAAAAACAAAAGCAAGAGCAGCAACAGCAAAGCAAACAGTGAGGAGGTGATCCAGTTGTCAACACAATGAGTGGTTGAGGTGTCCCAGGATGTCCAAGACATTCTCACAGTGCTGCTTGCTGTGAGAAAGAGCCCGTGGAGAGCCACCCACCTCTGGAGCATTGGCTGGGCTGGCCAACGTGGCACTGCACACCTCTGTCTTGGCAACGGAGTCCTCTCCTGTCCACTTCGTTGCCAGGGAAGAAATAACTACGGGGTACTGGCCACATGTGGTGATTATTTCCTTAGGATGCATTTGCTTATTCTTTTTTTTTTTTTTTTCCAAAATGATCTTGTAAAAAGTATTTGCACTAGAGATAGAAGTCACTGCGAGGATTAAATCTCGGGTGTAGATATAACACGAATTTCATCCTATTACTCTTATAATCAAGAGAGAGACAGTGGAACATAATATCAGTTCTCCAACAAACAATGATCTTTCTACAAACTCCAGCCAAAGAGGCTGTCCACCTACAAATTGTGGTCAAAACATGGTTATCACTACAGTGGAAAATGGTCAGACATAAGCAACTTCATTTCCCCATATCCCCAAGCAGTTATTAATGGTAGCGCTTTCATTCATTATTTATCTTTTCTGTATTTAATCTGTGACCTGGAGGTAAAGTGCTTTATAATTAGGAAGCAGCTTTTTGACCAATCTAATCCCAGCTGGTGTTTCTGAATCTATTCATACCCAATTAGAAATATTTAGTTAATGTTTTTTACTCATTAACGGCGTAGTTCTACAGCTATGTTATAATTGTTAATGGCAAATTAAAGCAGATTAGGATTTTTTAAATGGACAAACGCTAAAATAATTTCTTAGTGTTAAGACTAGATAAATTTTATCATTTCAGTCAACACTTAATTCACATCATTATCTGATGATAATCATTATAAGAATTTCCATTGCTCTCAAAAAAATAAGAAAAGGAAACTTTAGTAGATGCAATACCCCCCAAAATTAATAAAGGATCACAGTCATTTATATCAAGGTGGCAGGTGCTTTTGATGGCTCTGTTTTAGCAGGTTTCCTGAACTGGAACATGTTGGTTTTGCCAGTCCTGTGAAGAAGTTTGCAGTATGATGGATAAGGCATCGTGAATAATTAGACACCGCGAGGCTGTAAATCCCACCAGAAACAATGCATCTCTGGGATTAGTTGTTTCTCCTGCAAAGGGCAGTATTCAATGATGGAGCAGAGCCATTCATTTTAGATACATTCCATTTGCAAGTAATCTTTCATGTGAAAGAAAAGCAAGATGTATGATAGTTTACATGTCAATTAAAGCATGTTAGGAATGAAAGAGCATTTTCAGAAGTCTGAAAAACAAGTATTTCAGATGAAGAATTAGCTCTTAGCTAAAGACTAATACCTGTGCAAAAATTAACACTGACCTCATTACGAACCTACCTTCCTTGGATTCTTGCAATTAACAATGAAAATGAATGAGAAGGACTTGTCTTGTAATTAGTGCAGGTTGGGACATCTGAACTGTCCCAGCAAGAGCATCTGAACTTTCCCAGTGCAGTGAAAGAAAACTTCAAAGAAGTCATTATTCTTTCAGTTCAGTTGGCTGATTGCATTGGGGCTTTTTTAAAGGATTAACTCCCTGCTGTGGCAAATAAGTATTGAAATGCTGGAAATGCTGATTTTCAGAAAGACTGTTCAGAATGAAAGCTGCTTTTTCTTTCTATTAATCTTATTCCCATGTGTCGCTAGAATGTAGAAGGTGGGGAATTCAGGGAGGAATCTGCATTATGGTAGGAGTGTGCTTTGACCTTCTTGTGATACCGTCTCTCCTTTGTTGGCTTCTGAAGTTTTCAATGCTAGAATGTCAATCACTTGTCTTAAGTTCATGAGTCTTTAAAATAATTGAGGTGGATGAAAATGTACCGATTCGAACAATACTATGGAACGGGAGGATATATTCACAAGCAGAAAGTTCCTTACTGTTGGCTCTTGTTTCAGGTCTCTTCAAAGCCACCATTTCCCACTTCCTATCCAAAGAAACAATTTTCTATAAGCTCCTCTCCAGGTTTTTGCCTTTAGTCAGAAGGGGCATGCATGCTGCATTTTCCAATGCTGGTACCATGCCAATAAACTAATAACACAGTGTTCTTCTTAATGAGGTGGCAGTTTTCCTACCTCTGAAAATTAAGGATGTCAGTCTGCGGCAATTTGGCATGAGGTAGCTCTGCCCATATCACTCTCTTCCAGTAGCAGTGAGAACAAAGTGCTGTTATTATCCATAAGCCTGGATCAAACTGGAAGTTCTGTGTGTAATATATCTCTAGCTCATCCCCCAATCAGCAGTCCTTCCTATAGAAGTCAGAAAGGCCTTCCCATAGGTATTTCTGCCCAATTTCATACACCTGGCAGACAGGAAAGGGAAAGAGCAGACAAGAAATAAATGGTTAACCACTACCCTTCTGCAGCTTGTAGATATTTGAATAATATGCACATTACTGTGTAAGCAAAATGGAAGAGATCAACCTATGAACATGAAAAATGAAACCAACCTTTACTTAGAAGAATTAGTTGCAGTTCTAGACTAACAACCCTCAGAGAATGCAGCATGCTGCAAAAAGCAGTGCAATTGTGCCAATAATTTTCCATAGAGCTCGAGTGCTTTCTCTGGAGAAACATGCCCTGAGCAAGGACTGCAAATGCCGTGGCGAGTGAAAAAAAATACTTGCTACTTTAAAAAATGTATATGGTCAGAAAAGTGACTGCCAGAAATGACAGTAGATCTATGTCCTGTGCATTTTCAGTTTTTCTGCTGACTCCTGCAGAAAAGTAAGTATGTGCTGTTCTTTACACCAGTTAGCATTGCAGAGCCAACACATCTCTGGGAAGGAATGAGCTGAAATCTGACGTGGCTGTATTAATTAAGTCCCAAATGGAGACTCTTTATTCTAGATGATGATGCATGGACCATATACAGCCCAACTTGATGTTCAGATCTCAGGCAGAGTTTAGTAGTGCAAAGGAGAAAACCTTGTAAGTCAAGTGAAACCTTAACAGGAGTCACAACAATGAGCATTGAACTCACTGACACCACTTATAGACTCATTTTTCAGCATATAATTGCATTTTAACACAAATTTCTTTTGGTCCTTGTCCTTGAAGTCCTCTTTGTTCATCTATAATACAGATGCTCTTGGGCAATGGGGAGACCAGCTCAGCACAATGAAGACATTAATACTTCTGTAACCAGTTCCTTTCTAGTCTGCTCTTACTTACAAATGCTACCTAGGTGCTAAGAGAGATGAGAGAAACTTCACTTTCTCTGAGTAGCTTTTTAGTTGCACGTATTTGTTTTCTTTCCTCTTCCCATGCTTATGCCTCTTTTTTCCCTGGCTCTTCAAAGAGCTCATAGTTGAGAACGCGTTTTAAGGATGTGGGACTATTTCTGAGGAAACAAGGAAATTACTGTGTGATTAAAAATGTAGACTTACAGTTTTCTGCACTGATCATGTTTAACTTTAAAGCAATTTCCTGTCTTGTTTGGGGCTGCTTTAATTTTAACAGATGGCACCGTTTTTCATCATCAAAACCCGTAAACCTTTATGTAATTTACTCATATATAATTTGTATTTATTTCCTTGCAGGTTCTTAATTTTTTGAATGTAATAGCTCTCAGTGGATTTTGCCTTGTACTGTGCCAAATATTCAGCATTGATTTTCATATTGACTTATATCAATTGTGCCAGGAGTGTAAAATGGATGGGAAGCACATCAAATATTATATTCTGAATGTTTTCATTCTCCAATCTGATATTAATAATTCAGAATGTATTTAACAAGGAATATGCATTTAAACCGCTGCCAGGATTTGAAAATAAATTTACCACAAGCTCTTGTGACTATGTTGGTTATGTGTTGGCTTATTCACTGTAATTTGTCCATTCTGTCCCACTGCCATGTGTATTCCCTCCTTCTACCCTGTCCAAAGCACTGCTACAAAAGCCTGTCCTTCTCAACCCCGTGATTCATCGAACAACAAAATCATTCAAGGTCCCAGCTCATGGACTTGTACAATCTCAGATGCTTCCTTTCTTGGTCTACCAATTGCCTTCTGTTCTAGAAAAAAAAAAAAGCTATGCTTTTCACAGCAAACTTATTCTACATGATGTGGCAAGTCTGCAGCCCTCCTGTGAGGCAGATGGGAAATTCTGTGACAGCTTCAGTTAAATTTAAACTGGAAGTTTCTGATGGATTAAATACGAAGATGAAATTCTGGCTGGAATAGTAGCTTCTCTGTTTTT
>BJBW01012780.1:0-26988 GCA_004320125.1 Scolopax mira | reverse complement strand
GGGGGGTTTCTGGGCTGCCAGCGCACGTTGAGGGGCGTGTGGAGCTTCTCACCCACCAACACCCCCAAGTCCTTCTCCTCAGGGCTGCTCTCCCACCATTCTCTGCCCAGCCTGGGGTTGTGCTTGGGACTGAAGGATGTGCAAAGCTTTACAGTCAGTATTTCCTTTGGCTGTATTTCTTCTAAAGTGCTGTGTGTTTATATGTCAAATTAGAACAGAAAAGTTATCAACACTTGGATAATCTTTTCTGCTGGATACCAGTAATCATGGACCATGGCAAAAGAAGCTCATGGATTAATGCTTGCCTCTCAGTTCAGGCTAAAGATTCCCCTGAGGCGGTCTCTGCCTCCCATGGTCTTTATTTAAAGCCATGTACTTTAAAGTTTTGGTAGTGCATTTTTTGCAATCTAGAATAAAAGGTACGTATTTTCAGTATTTGCAAAACTGCTAGTTTCTGGACAACCGTATAATGGAAGCAAACTTGCACTCCTTTACTTCATATATTTAGGCATTGCACTTAAATTACAATTAAGAGCAAACACAATGTTTTTGATGGCAAAATGAAAATAAATGTAGGATTTTTACCCATCATGCTGTATGGCTAAGAAGAAGACACTTAGTTGTCTTGAATTGTCTGTTGTGCAACAGAAGGTGGTCACTGGTGAGATGAATGGGGAACAGAGGGGGCTGTTGCAAATATGAGCTGAAGCCCCCCCGGCCCCTTGGCCACTGCAATTTTCTTCTCACCAAACTCATCTTGGTTTTCAGTCTGATTTAGTGGCTTCTGTGCTGTCTCTCCCCATGCACGAGAGCGCTGCACTGGGAGCTGGCTCACAGGCAGTCCACAGCTGCATTTCTGAGTTGTTCAAAATGAAATATCCCATAGTGACTTGAGCCATAAAAGGTCATTATGATGGGATAATGTAACCAATTATGATTTTGATAAATCCTGTAATCCCAAAGCATCCACGCTCTGCTGCCTCTCGCCTCTGGGGAACGAGCTGCAGAGAAACCTGCTTCTCTCCTCTTGCCCCCTGGCTCTTGGGGGGCTGTTCTGCCTCATCTGGAGGGGCTCTTACAAAGTCTGAGCTAATAACCAAGCTGGTTGTGGTGGTGTTTGTCCCAGCCCTGGGAACGTGGCTGCTTCGCGGCGCGGGGGCTCAGTGGCACATGTGCACATGGCACAGTTGTGGCTACATGGCGGGGGCACAGGAGGTGCCAGAAGGAGCTGATGGGGCTTCTGTGATGCTGCATCTCACCATAGTGGCTGGGTATGACACCTCTGGGGACCCAAGGGCTGATCTCGCTTCATTATCCTCTTTTCTCCCAGAGGAGCCATTGTACAGCACTGCATGTCTCAGAAACACACCTCGTATGTATGTCATTCTCAGTTCTTTGAGGGGTTTGGTTTTGTTGTTTTACCTCTTGTTTGCAGCTACACTAGGAGCCGTGTTTGGTGTAACTACCTGCCTCAGTGCCCAAGTCCGAGAGGAACCAGATGATCCTTTGAACTATTTCATAGGAGGCTGTGCAGCAGGAGCTGTCTTGGGTGCAAGAGGTAATTGTGGATAATGCCTGTAATGAAGTGAGCCCTCTCTGTTTTTGGAAAGCTTTCTATCAGGGAGAAATGTAAAATAATCTTGATGTCAGACGTGTTTGGTAACGGTTCATCTCAGCATGAGAATTCCATTTCATGCCAGTTTTGTTGATGCTCCATTGCAGGGGTCTGCTAAAATAAATACTGCTACAGAAGGCTGACCCAGTACTGCCAAGTACAACTACCAGTTGTAACTTGAAATTGCAGAGTATGAAAAATGTCATTGTGGAAATCCATGTTTGGCAACAAATGTGATGTATTTTATATGGAAAACATAATCCAGCATCTGCCTTGTGAGTTCTTCAGGCACTCTGAGGGACACGCTCTATCTTGCTGCTGCTGCTCCTGTGGCATCTTGTCAGGCTCGCTTAGCTCCTGCAGATGTTTATACAGCTCTCTTTTCTGTAAGCATCAGGGGCATTCAAGATGAGAGGGATTTATTTAAGTTGTAATTGTGTGAAATAGAACTTATCTTTACTTTTCCCAGTTGCTGAGCTGATGAGAGGTCAAAGCAGTGACTTATTTTTGCCACGAAATAATCAAGATTAGCCTATGTAAGGAGATGGGGTACTGGATTATAGAAATTTGTATTTTAAAATCAAGCTAAAAGCATGAGACAATTAAAAAAGGAAAGTCACTTTTCTGATTTCTCTTGGCAAACAATGTTACTGATGCTCAGGGGACTCTGCGTAGCCTGTGGAAGAATTGCAAATTGTGTTGAGATCTACTCTATAGCACTTGTGTCCTGATAGATCTTTTTTTTGGGTGTTTTTTTTTTTTTTTTTTCCAGCACACAGTTACATGACGGGTACCACTGCCTGCCTGGGGTTTGGAATTACTGCTGCTCTAATGAAGATAGGTAACAAGGAGGGCTGGAGGCTGACGGGACCTCCCAAGCTGTAAATGTTGTCTTTCCTCCCTGCGAGCCCTCCTGTGAATGCTGTATGTAATAAGACGCTGTGCAATAAAGATACTGTCAACTCAGCGCTTGTCACAGAGACTTGCTGTCCCCCAGCTGCTCGTGGGGTTGGGGCTGAGATGCATTAAGGTGAAGCCATTGCAGAGGAAGCTTCGATCTGCTGCTCCTGCAGGTTTGGAGATTCCATTTTCGTGCACTTTGCCTCCATGTTTCCATATTGTGCACGCAGGCCTGAGGGGCACGATGACTGTTTTCAGTCTGGTCTTTTAGGAGTTGATTTTAGGATCGATTGTTGAGCCAGCAATGGGCCCTGGTGGCCAAGAAGGCCAATGGCATCCTGGGGTGCATCAAGAAGAGTGTGACCAGCAGGTGGAGGGAGGTCATTCTGCCTCTCTGCTCTGCCCTGGGGAGGCACCATCTGGAGCACTATGTCCAGTTCTGGGCTCCCCAGTTCCAGAAGGACAGGGAACTGCTGGAGAAGGTACAAGGGCTACAAAGATGATGAGGGGCCTGGAGCATCTCTGTTACGAGGAGAGGGTGAGTCTTTTTAGTCTGGAGAAGAGAAGGCTGAAGGGGAATCTGGTCAACCCCTATAAAAAAGGGAGGGTGTCAGGAGGATGGGGCCAGACTTTTCCCAGTGGTGCCCAGTGACAGGACAAGAGGAATTGGGCACAAACTTGAATGTAATAAGTTCCACCTAAACACAAGGAGGAACTTTACTTTGAGGGTCACAGGGCCCTGGAAAAGGGTGCCCAGGGAGGTGGTGGAGTCTTCCTTCTCTGGAAACATTCATATCCCTCCTGGACAAATTCCTGTGGGACCTGCTCTAGCAGGGGGTTGGCCTAGATGATCTCCAGAGGTCTCCACAGGTGATTCTGTGAGTTGTTCTTGTAGTTTTGAGTGGGTCCTGTGGGATATTTTGGCAATGATTGGGTTTGCCCCACACTGAGACTATCTGTGTGGGTTTAGAGTCAAAACTTCCAAAGAGATTCTTGGCTCTAGGTTGAGGATTAGGAATTTGGGGTGGGGGAAGGAGGATTAGGTTGCCCACAAGGTATTTGGGAGCCTGGGGACTTTCTGTGGTAGGCACTCAAGGAATCCTTGAGCCCACAACTTGAGGGTTAGAATTGGGGAACAGCTGAGATTGGAAGGGACCCGCGGAGATCTTCCTGTTCAAAGTTGGAGCTCAGGACTGTGTCTGGTTGAATTTTCTATGTGCAAACTGAAGCATTTCCAGCAAAGCCACCAGGAAGGAGAGGTGAGAACTACTTCATTCAGCCTGGAGAAAAGGCACTCAAGGGCTGATCTAGTACCGTTTTTTTTCACAACTTAATGGTTATAGAAAAGATGGGCTCAGCTGCACAGTAGAGGATGAGAAGTAACAAGCACAAGTTGTAGAAAGGAAAATTCTAACTAGATAAAAGGAAAAAAGAAAATCTCACAGTTGGGTAGGTAAGTGCTGGAAAATGAATTGGAGAGGCTGTGAAATTGTCACCTTTGTGGATGCAGAGTTCATCCAAAACATGGGAATATGAGGGAACAGGGACAGGGAACAGGGGGTGTGAGTTCATAGAGACAGGGAATGTGGGCAGTAGGGGAAGCAGGGGTGTGGGGCAGGGGAATACAAGGAAGTGGGAGGGGAGGGGACAGGAGACAAGGAGGTTGGGGAGCCAAGGACAGCAGAGGAGGGGACTGAGTGATGCAGGGGAACACAGGCATCTGTGGCAGGCTGTGCTGCTCCCTGCTATGTTCTGTCTGGGGGCAGGTGAGGGTCCCAGTGGGGCGCAGAATGGTC
Organism: Scolopax mira; assembly: GCA_004320125.1. NCBI lineage: Eukaryota > Metazoa > Chordata > Aves > Charadriiformes > Scolopacidae > Scolopax > Scolopax mira. The sequence goes on along the minus strand of BJBW01012780.1, from coordinate 22,677 downwards.
CTGTGGTCAATGGGGCTGGGTTCTAGTTCAGGAGCACAACAGATGGTGGTGGGGTTGGTGATAGGGCTGGGGGAGCAGGGGGATTGTTTCTCACCTAAGGACATTTGAGGGGGGCCCTGCTTCACCCTGGGAGGTGAGCAAGGTTTGGGGAGGGTCTGATGGTCCAGAGACCCCCAGCAGGACCTTTCCCTGCCCCTTCCCACTGCCTGAGAAGGGAAAGAAACCCACCCCAGCAGCTTCTACCCGCCCTGGTGTCTGTCCTCAGGGAACCCTGGTGTCCCCACTGTCCATCCTGGGGCTCTGCGCCTCGGACCTCCCTCCGCCTGGGCCTCTCCCCGCTCCCGGCTGTGGCCACGTGTCCCGTCTGGGCTATAATTACTCGGACACATTCCTGGGGGGTCACAGGATCTTCTTGGAGCAGTGGCAGGCGGTAAGGGGGGACGAGTGCGTGGCACGGCACAGCGTGGCGTGCCACGCAGCAATACAGGACGTGGCATACTCCACACCGGGCAGCAGAGCATGGCCTGAGTGAGGACATGCACCATTGTGCAAACCTGGCGTGCAGCACGTGAAGTGCTGCTGGCGGTGGGGTGGGGTGGAGCATGCAGTGCGGTGTGACAAAGCACACCAGGCACCCGCACGCCCAGCGGGGCAGGAGGGCCCGCGACGGGCAACATCACACACCCCTCGCACTGCAACGCATGGCCACATGGCACAGGTGGTGCAACACGCGCCAGGCACTGGATGGGTGGGACAAGGCTTTGCCGAGGAGCTTTTCTGGGGACCAGTGTAGCTGTTGAAGCACCAGTAGTTTGCTATGGGGCAAAGTGCTTCGGGGATTCTGCTATAGGGCAGAGGAATTGATGGGGGACAGTGTCCTGCAGCTTTCAGCTGGGGCTGCAGCATTGGCTGTGGGTCAGTACCTTCATCCTGACGGTTCAGCAATGAGGTGGATGAGGGACATCAGCCTCAGCTATGGGGCAGCAACATGGCCTGTTGGTCTCACCTGTGGGGCTGCAGTCTTGCCAAGGAAAATTAAGTTCAGCTAGGGGACAGCAGCAGATCCTGGCAATCTCAGCTATGGGGTAGAAGCTTTGGCGATGGATCCAGTGGTTTTCACTATGAGACAGTGACAGTTGCAGGACCCTGTGCCCCCAGCTAGGACTCCTGCTCTGCCATAAGCCAGAGGCTCTGGCTATGGGGATGGCCACCCCGACCCTCCACTCCGTTTGTGTCACACCAACCCCATGGACACTCCAGGCTGGGGCAGAGTGGCTGGAGCTGCCTGGTAGAAAAGGACCTGGGGGCGTTGGGTCGACTGTCAGCTGAACAGGAGCCAGCAGTGTGCCCAGGTGGCCAAAAAGGCCAACAACATGTGAGTAGGTGAGTAGGACTCAGGAGGTGACTGTCCTCCTGTACTGGCACTGGTGAGACGCCACCTTGAGGGCTGTGTCCAGTTTTGGGCCCCTCACCACAAAAAAGACATTGAGGGCTAGAGCAGGTCCAGAGAAGGACAATGGAGCTGGTGAGGGGTCTGGAGCACAAGTCTTGTGAGGTTGAGGCACCATCCCTGGAGGGATTCAAAAGCCAGGTTGATGTAGTGCTTAGTGACATGTTTAGTGATGGGTTTTATCAGAGTTAGGTTGATGGTTGGACTGGATGATCTTAAAGGTCCCTTCCAACTCAGACAACTCTATGATTCTATGATCCGTGTCTTCCTACAGGTAAGATGTGGATTGCAGAAGGGTCAGCACCAGTCCAGTGGACCCTGCGAGATGGGGCCCATGCCAAACACTTCCTGGCCACAGCTGATGATCTCCGCATCGCAGGACAGTTGGTGGATGTGGCTGTGGGCCCAGAAGGTGATGTGGCCCATGCTGTGGTCCTAGCCTCCATCAGCTCCTTCTTCCTCCACTTTCTGGAGGGCAGGACCAGAGAGTTGTGCCAGGGCCCCCCAGCCCGTGTCCCCCTGCCTCCTGGGGCCACACTGTGGGGCTGGCGGGCTGTGCTGGCCTTTGCCTATGGGGGAATTGTGCCACAGGGCCAGGAGAAGGAGGTAGAGGAGGCTGCCCGGGCCCTGGGGGCTCCTCGGGTGGTGGCCGCCTGTGTACCACGGCTGGAGAGTGACCCACAGGAGGCAGGTCCCAAGCCACTGGAGGAGCAGTGGGAGACACTAAGAACCATGGAACAACTCCATACCAGCGGCCTAGGCTGTGACCTCCAGCTCCGGGCAGGGGACGAGGTCATCCCAGGTGAGCCAGGGGTTGGGGTTCCCTGGGAGGAGCTGGGGAGAGGGCAGGGTCGCTGGACAGACAGATTTTCTGTCAGGGCTGCCAGGAGCTGAGGGTCCAGGCAGGGATGATGAGGTAGTGGTGCTGGTCCTCTCAGGAGAGGTGGGGATTTGATGGTGGGGGTCCAGGACACCTGGGTTCCTAGAGGGCTGCACAGTGCAAAGGGTCCCTGCTGCCCACATTGTTCTTTCTTCTTCTCCTTAGTTCAGCGCCTGGCCCTGAGCTGCTCCTGTGACTTCTTCCGGGCCCTCTTCACTTGCCCCATGCGGGAGGCCACCCATGACCCTGCCGCCCCACTGGCCACTGGCCTGTCCCCAGCTGAGCTGCGCCTTCTCCTCTCCTTTGCCTACACAGGGGCTGTGGCAGGGCCATGGCCTGTGGTCCTGGAGGCAGCTGAGACCTCCCTGCGCTACCAGGCCTGGGGACTCCTCACCCTCTGCCTGGATGTTTTCACCCATGGTCTGACCCCAGAAACTGGCCTGGACGTGCTGGCCTTTGCGGCAGCTTATGGGCTAGCCCAGGTGGGCCGCACAGCAGAGGACTACGTCTTGGCCACCTTCCCCAGCGTGATGGCCACACCAGCCTTCCTGGATCTTCCTGCACACCACCTCATCTGCCTCCTCCGCTCTGACAGTCTCAATGTCCTCAATGAACTGGAGGCCTTGGAAGCAGCATCCCGGTGGCTTATGGCCAATGGAGATGGCCAAGAGGATCTAACCAAGGAAGTCCTGTCATCTGTTCGCTTTGCTCTCATGTCCGGCTTGGAGCTGAAGAAGGTCCCATCAATTACTGCAGGGGTAGCTGACCCAAAGATCCTCCGTGAGCTCATCATAGCAAGTTTGGCTCCCATGGCCCAGCTGCCATGCCGAGTGCGGTCCTTGCAAGAGGTGCTGGTTGTTTGTGGTGGAGACAAACTGACAGCCAACCTGGCTGCCCGGAAGCCCAGCACACACCTCTGGTTTGCCCACCGCTACCTCAATGCTGTGGGGCTAGTGAAGCAGGTGGAGTGGCGGGCACTGGGTCAGTTTCCTGATGGCCCACGCTTTCGCCATGCTGTAGCTGTGGTGGGCAACATCCTCTATGTCCTTGGTGGAAAACGCTACTATGGGGTCCGTGACACCCTGGCCAGTGTCTACAGGTGAGGGCTACAGAGCACCTGTGGTGCCATGTGACACCAGGACATTGTGGGATCAGAGGAGGTGTTGGTGGAGGTGGCCCATGGACCCAAGGCATTGTGGCATTGCAGTTGGTCAAGTGGTCCTGAGGCATCCTGTGTTCGGTTTGGTGTAGGACACCAAACTTTGGGTCCCTGTTACAGGCATTTTGGGGGTAGGGCAGGGATGTTCCTATCTGGAGATGCCTGAGGGCATTAAGGGTTTGGTATTGCCCAGAAGGAGAAGATTCTGTGTGGCCCCAAGACATTATAGGATTGACTGGTTAAAGGTGGGTTGTTGCCCTCAGTGGTGCCAACATCACCTCATGGCTTTGTTAGGTAACAGGTAGTGTCTTCCCCCTTTACCTCTCAAACCCAGGTATCGGCCTATGGATGACTCCTGGGAATGCCTGGCCAGCATGTCCTGTGGGAGGAGCTACTTTGCCGCTGTGGCACTTGGGGATTTCATCTATGCTCTGGGTGGAAACTCGGGAGAGCTCTACTGCACAGACACTGTGGAGTGCTATGACCCGGCCAACGACACCTGGAGGTGAGACCACTCTATGGGGACATCTGCTTTCCTCTGCCCTAGCAGCCCATTGCCTTGGCCAGTGTTGCCCATTGAGGGGTCTTTAGGTCACTGAGCCTCTAATGGACCTATACTGGCTTTTGGGAGAGGTCTACTGGGTTTTGAGCAACCTTGTCCCTTAGGAGACATTGGCTGTTGGGCAGTGTTGCCTATTGGGTGGTGAATGAGTTGTTGGGCAGTATTCACTGAGGGTCTGTTGGCCATTTGCCAATGAGACAAATCATCTTCCAGGTATGTTCATGAGGTGCTTTGTTGGGTGTTGGCAAATACTGTCCATTGAGGTAGTCCACTAAGGGTTGACCAATGGAGTTTTTTGGGGTCTACAAAGAGTTGAACAGTGACGCCCCTTGGGCATCCATTATGTGTTAGCTGATGCTGCCCACTGCGGATCATTGGGTGCTGGCCAGCACTGCCAGTGGGGAACTCCTGGACTGGCAGTCACCATGGTTCAACACTGCTTAACCTGCCCTTCACCCCTCCCTCTCTCCATGCCCAGGAAGTGCCAGCCCCTGCCGATGGCTCTGTGTGGGCATGCGGCGTGTGCCATGGATGGTGCCCTCTACGTGTCAGGGGGATGTGATGAGGCATACCAGTGCCAGGCATCCTTGCTGCGCTACATGCCGGGTGAACCTGCCACGCTTCTGGCCCCCATGAATGGCCAGCGAGCTGGCCACATCATGGAGGAGGCAGGTGGGCAGCTCTATGCGGCGGGGGGACTGTGCCAGCGGGACGGGCAGACTGGCTACAGGGACCAGCTGGCCTTTGAGGTCTACAGCCCCAAACTGAACATCTGGGTCCTCCTCAGCCCCCTGCCCCATGCCCATGTAGTTGGGGGTGCAGCTGTGCTGGGTGGGGAACTGCTTATACTGGGAGGGTACAGTCATGAGACCTACCGTGACACCCACTTGATACATGCTTACCAGCCAGGCACCCGGCGCTGGATCACCAGGGGCACCTTGCCCCATGCTTATACTGACCTGCAGGCTTGTGTCCTCACTATTCCCCCTGCCTTGCGTGGCCCCAAGTGCCTGGAGGACATCTCAATATCACCTGACACCCCCAATAATACTTAGGGGAGCTTAAAAGCTCTGCATCTCATACTGGGATCCCCAGGTAGCATCCATGGCCACTTCTATGGGATGAAACTGTTCACATATCCTTTCCCCAGAATGGGTACCTCCTGTGATTTCCAGCAACACTCATGCCCCCCAGGTACATGCCCTAGACTAGGGGGACACAAGGACTCCCTGCACTGCAATCCTGTGCTCCTCTGCCCTGAGTCCTTCACTGGGAGCTGGGGATTCCTCACACACACACACTTGGGTTAAATAAAGTGGCTCCTGAACAAGACATCTGTGTCTTGTTGTTTCTGCTGGGGAACCCAGACATCCAGATGCTTCTCACAAGTAACAGGAGAGCAGGAGACCAACGGCCTGAGTGTCCTGGATGGGTGGTGGTGGGGACCAGGATTGCCCAGATTCTGGGTCCCCTGGGGAACAGTGGGTGGAGGGCACTAGGTGTTTGCGTTCATTGGGCGTGGGGGAGGGTGTGTGTGTGTCTTGGGACTGAGGAGCACCTCGGAGCACATGGGGTATCTAAGGGCATAGGGGAGCCGTGGGGGTACCAGTGTTTTCAGGTAGATGGCAAGGTAGATGGGAGGACTGGGGGGCCCTGGGAACTTTGGGGTTTCTAGGTGGTTCTGGGAGATCTTGGCTTTCTGGAATGACCCAGAGTGCTTGTTGTGTGGAGAGGTGGGAGAATCCTAGAGAGGACTTGCAAGGAGAAGCAAAGGTAATGGGTATTCCTGGGAGATACTGGGGTTACAGTGGTACTTCTGGGGAGGGTATTGAGGGTCCTGGGACATGTAGGATTGCAGGTTCTCATGGCTCCTCAAAACAGTATTTTAGATGTGGTCTAACGAGTGCTGAGCAGAGGGGGATAATCACTTCTCTTGGTCTATTGGCTCTGCTCCTGTTAACCCAGCTCAGGCTTCTGTTGCTCTACCTTTGCTGCCAGGGTGCATTGCTGGGTCACCTTTCTGTTGAGGAAATAGCTCTAGTCCCCTGCGGTAGTGTCCCCCACTGGCATTGTTTTTCCTTCCAGGGTGCGGGACTTTTCATTTGTCCTTGTTGACTTCCATCAGGTTTCTGTCAACCAATTTCTCCAGAGTGAATGATGCTCCCTGAATGGTAGTCCTGTTGGAAGTGGATGAACTGATCCCTCCCAACCTGGTGTCATCTCCCAACAAGACAAAAGCACTCTCCATCACCTCCTCTATGTCATTGACAAAGATGTTAAATAGAAGAGTTTCCACCACAGCCCTGTGTGGTACCTGGCATGCTACCAGCAGCCAAGTGGAGTATGAGCTGGTCCTGACCTTCACACCACTTTTTACCTGCCCAATTCTCCAGCCATTCAGAGTGTGATGGCCTAACCTGGATGCCATGACATTGGGGGAGAAGTGTCAAAAGGAGGTCAAAACTCCTAAAGGCGTGAGAAATTATGCATGCTGCCCCACCAAAGAGTTTAAGCATAAAAATGTAAGAAACAGCACTTTTATAAAAAAAGGGAAGACATCCTTAATCCCCAGCATTGCTCTACAAGACCAGAAGGAGCTGAAAAATATCCCAAGATGTAGTAAAAGTGATAAAGGAAAAAAATCAATGTAAAGAAACAGTTAAAACTTAAATAGTAGGAATCTCTGGTGTCACTGGGGTATCCCCAAGGCCATCCATGTGTCTCTTGGATGCCTTGATGGTATCTGAGGTCTCTTAGGCTATTGCAGTCATCTCTAGAGTTGTTCAGAGGAATTCTGGGTCAAATCTGGGTTCTCTGGGCCTGTTCCTGTTGTCTCAGGACAGAAGAAGAACAGAAGGAGAAATTACAGTGGAGTCAGAGGACAGCACCAACACACAGACAAATGCTTGCTTGAAAATGCAGAGCTTGCAGGACCACAGGCAACACACACACGAGCTTTTGAGTTGCAGACACATTTGCATAGAAGGATGCTCACCCCAGCTGGCCAAGCATAGGCGTACATACCCTCCTGTGGACCAATTAATCAACCTGACAGAAGGGCTGCTAAGCCACAGTAGCTGGCTGATTGTTGTGGACAGAGTGATTAACTTCACTAGTTAGTGAAGTAGTGAAATATCTATTAAGGTGAAAGTGATTTAACAAAATCAGTAGTAAGTGTGATAAACCAGTAGTAGATGCAATAATGTTTTGCAAGAGTCGATATCAAGGCACACTCTGTTATTTACTGCATAGGGGACAGGGTCAAACAGACCCTCCTGTTGAGTCACAAGGTTCAAAAGGACCCCCTGGCTTTCTAAACTCTTTCTTAGAGAGGAGTCCAGGGGTGGCTGGATCCAATCCTAGTCCCAGACTTGGTCAACTGTTTGTGTCTAAAGGATATGCGCGATCAATCCTTTATATTACTTAGCTAAGATTTCAAAGCTTAGCATGCTATTAGTCACTTACTGAGGACCTGTTGTGGCAAGGAGTCTCTCAGCCTTGAGGAGTAGAACCTTAAGCGAGCATCCTCACAAAAGGGGAGATCCTGGTGTGTAGATGGCCTGCTGCCATACAGGAGAGATAAAAGGGCTCTAGGGCTGTCCATTATTTATACAGTAAGATAATTGACCTATAGTCATTTCTATGTCCCTACTCCAGGCAGTATTTTGACTATGCTGCCAGCCATGCCCCAAAGTCCAGGTGCAAGTTATCACAACTGCTGTTGTGATGGCCATGGTGGCCAAGGCCCGAGCAGGAACCAGGGTGTGTCGGGGGGGTGTAGGGTGGCAAAACAAAGAGAATACTTGGGACAGCTAGAACCAGAGCAGTGTTTGAGACTGCAAAACTGATTCATATGATCTGCATTTGTGCACCAGTCTTGGGGCCTGCCTTTTGAACCCCACCAATGACAACCTCTGTCTCCTTCTTGCACCTCCCAAAACGTGTGGGTGATTTCTGCAGAGGTGGTCACAAAGTTTGTCCAGCCCCAGGACATTTTATCTTAGTGTGATCCATTACAAGTCACATCCATCACCCTCTGAATCCTCTCGCCCTCCTCCCCCAATTCCAGTCATTCCACAATGGGTTACACAGAGCCGTTGACACCTACTGGTTCCTGAACTTATTACATGACAGTGGGATGCTTGTCCCACATGGTTTAATTCCACAGAGAAGGACCATGCATTTGGGGCAAAATGTCAGGAAGCTGGGTATAAGTGGACATTTCCTCTCTATCTTTGTTATTGCAAGTACTGAAGACAATTTTGTCACTCACCCTACCCTGCCAGGACTATGGGAAATCCAATGAAATGAAATCAACATCCATTTGAAATTCAGGCAAAGAGAATATTTATTCTGTGATTCACAACCTGGCACTGAGTTGAAAACATAGTGCTTTATGCACAACATTTGAACAGATGAAGCTGGGACATAGAGTGCCCCACACAGCTTTCCCACATTCACCCCAAAACCAGTCAGTGTCAGTCCCAAATTATCTATACTATCACAGGGTAGATCATCTTCTCTCCATCTATTTCAGATCTAGAAACCCCAGGGTGTGTGAGAGTAATACTAGGGGAAGGAGCTGGGTTTCCCACGGGCAAGCAGATCTTCCCCTTGTTTTACAAGGGTATGCGAAGCAGAGCCATGACCCTCCATCTCCTCTAAACACACAGAAACATTTACAAGGTGTTGTGAGCATATTTCACCCTGACACCACCAATGGCCTTTTCACCCCTGTCCAGGCTGTAAGCAGAAGGGGTCCTCAGGGCGCCAAGCTTCCTGGAGAAAGACTTGAAAGAAGCATTCAGAGGACGGTGATGAACCCACAACTCCTTTGTGGTGCAGAAGGAGGAACTTGTGGGATGACCGCGCTGAATCCCCAGGTCTTTAATTGTGCAGTAAGTGATCTCAGGGCACAGCTCTACTTCCTTGATGGTACAGAATGTGGGGCGCTGGAGGGAGCTTTGGAAGGTGCTGGGATGCATCACAGGGCTTTCTGTTGACTCCCTCCACATCAGCAGCGAATACTGTACCTCTTGGGTCTGCAGGAGCTTATGCAAGGAGGGCCGTCCCATCAGACACATCCACACCACCCAACCTGCTAGAGCCAGCACAGTCAAGACCAGGAAAGCCAACGAGGCCAGGTAGAGCCCCCAGTGCAATAGGCAGCAATGCCTCAGCACCCACTGCCCCCACTGTGGACCCTCCCCACCTGCCCGTGAGTGCAGCATGGGTACAGCCAGCCCTAGGGTGTAGTGTGGGCAGAGGGGGAGAGGTGCAGGTGGAGGGGAAGGTGCAGGTTGGGTGAAGCCTGTGGTGTCCAGGGGAGCTGGGGCATGAGTGAAAAGCATGGCGGTGGAGATGATCGGCGTGGTCGATGTCAGAGGAGATGAAGATCCGGCAACAGAAGAGGCCTCTAGCATGGTAGTAGAAGGCACTGGTGTGGAGGTGGTGGAAAACAGGCCTGTGGACACCATGAGAGTATCATTAGTGTTGGCAGTGCCAGTGGCGAGGGTGGTTTGGGCATAGTTGCTGGTGCTGGGAGGTCTGGTTCTCACAGTGGTTGTCAGTGAGGTGATGGAAACAAGTGTGGTGGATCTGTGTGGGGTGCTATCGGGAGCAGTAGTGAGAACGGTGGTAGTGCCAGGGGGATGTGTGGGTGCGATGGTGGCACTGGCTGACACAGGACTGGTAGTGTTGGGAGCTCTGGTGCTTGCAGACATTGTGCTTGGAGTGAGGGCAGAGCTGAGGTGAGGTCTTGTAGTAGTGAGGGGAGGCCAGGTAACAGCATGAGGAATGGTAGTTTGCTCCTTGGGGATGGTTGGATGGTGGGGGAAGAAGGTGACTGTGGTAGCTTTTGCTGTCATTTCTTCCACTTCATCATATTCATCCTCTTCATCCTCATCCACATCCCCTACATTGCGGCAGTTGAGCTTTAAGCGGATAACGGGCTTCCGCTGATGCTCAGGGGGGCTGTGGCACAGCACCTTCTCTGGGGCAACCTCCACCTTTGTCTTCTGCAGGCCCCGCTCCAGCTGATAAACACTGCCTTCATTTTCCGAGATCCAGTGCCGCAGGTAGTACAGGTCACAGTCGCAGTGCCAAGGGTTCTCAGTGAGGAAGACGTACGCAAAGAGGTGCCCCAGGGGGAAGAAGCCATTGGGCAGAGTCCGCAGGCAGTTCCCTGAGAGCCAGAGAGTCTCCAGCTTTTGCAGACCCTGCAGCAGCTCCTTGGGGAGTTCCTCTAGGAGGTTGTCTGAGAGGTCCAAATCCTTGAGTGCCCTCAGCCCCACAAAGGCTTCCTCCGGCAATGTCCGGAGCTGGTTCCCTCGCAGGTCCAGGTCCTGCAGCTGTTGCACGGCGAGGAAAGCCCTTGGGGCCAGTGTTGACAGGCTGTTGTGGGCCACGGACAGGCGTATGAGCATGGGCAGGCCCTGCAGGGCAGGCAGAGCCCCCAGTGCGTTGCTGGAGAGGATCAGCTCCCTCAGGGATGGCAACAGAGCCCCTGTGTGCAGAGCCACCAACCCGTTGTCAGACAGGTCGAGATCCTGAAGCTCGATGAGGGGCAGAAAGGCATCTGTGGAAACGGACACCAGATGGTTGGCACTGAGTAGCAGGATGCCTGTGTCCTTGGGCAGGTCTTGGGGCACTGCGCTGAGGGCCTGCCCCGTGCAGTTCACCTCCAGGAGGTCCTTGACCTTGTTCATCTCTGATGGGCAGGGTTGGCCTGGGTTGTTGGGGCTGGCTGGGGGCAGCAGGGCCAGGAAGATGAGGAGGAGCAGGGCAAGAACCTGCATGGCCTGGAGGGGAGAGCCAAGAGAGGTAGGCACAGACAGATATGCACCTACAGATCTCCTTTCTGTCCACACAAGTACTATTTGCAACAGAGCTAGCATCCCCCTCCAGACCCTCTGTGAGCCCTCTGAGCCCCACAGCTTTCTCCCTGGGAGGATGAAAAGGAGAGATGACTCCCATAACTACTGCCAGCACCCACCCTACCATCTCGTCCTTGGAGGGCAGCAGGCTCAGCAAGGAGACACCATCTCTGCCCTTTTTCTCACCTCATCCTCCTCCATGGGAGGGAGAATCTGATGCATGCATCTCTTCACAGTGGTGTCTTCTCTGACAGGGTGGCATTGCTGCCCTCACCACTGCAAAAGCAGTAGCTCTGAGGTGTTCACATCCCTGCATACCCACTGCCACAGCCACCCCAGCCCAGAAAAGCCATGTGCTGGAAGAAGTTCCCTGAATATGCTCTTACCCAAAGCCAGCTGAGCCCTCTGCTTGATTTGGGTTCACAAGGTAGGAATCATGTGAAAAGAGCTTCCCGTGCCCAGACGTGGCTACCCCAAGTGCCACATCCCTGATGGACACTGCTCCCCTGGGACTCACCCATGGACCCTCCAACATTTCCTCTCCTTCCTGAGGACCCGGTGCTGGTCTGGTGGCAGCACTGCCCAGGCTCTCTATCAGCAGGCACAGATGTAGGATGGGAGCTGTGGCTTCCTGAGCAGCCAAACCCATCTCTTGTCCTTGGCACAGCCCTCGCTTCAACTGCGCTGCCACAACACTCTCCATGGAAAAGCCTTAACCAAAGACCAGCTCCAGCAAGAATTTCTTGCTTCTATCCAGTGAAGGAGGGAGGGTTGCACCCAGGAGGAGCCCTTGCAGGCTTCCCAAACTGCACCTTTTTACATGCTGAGGAAAAGCTCCCTTGCACAAATGTCTGCCTCTTTCTGTGCTTCAAGGCAGTTCTTTCCCAGCACACTCTGTACCTCAATCCTTGAGGCACCTCAACCTGGGGGACTGCAGCCTAGTTGGCATACCAGTGAGAAACAGTTTCTGCACATTACCTCTGTGAAGTGTTCGTGGTGTAGAAAGGGATCCTTTCCTTCCAGCTTGCCAGGAGAAGTGCAGATGACTGTTCTGGAGAGCTGCGAGGCAACTTTAACATCTATGGGAGAAGCCACAGAACAGACCAGGCAAGGAGATTAGAGGAAGAGGAAGGAGCTTGGGTTTGCAATTCCTCCTGCTGTCTGTTCCGGCACCCGAGCTGTCTCCACTTCCCTGGCCCATAGGTCATGGAGGGTCATAGGTCCCCTACCATAGGCCTGGAGGGTCATCCAAAATCAGCAAGGGCAGACGCTACAGAGGAGGGGAGATTCCAGTTTTCTACTGTTTTTCCATTTTGTGGATTGTGGTGGGTCAACCCTGGCCAGCAGCTAAGCACTGTGTCTACAGCCAGATGGGGGAGAGAACTGGAAAAGCAAAAGTGACATAAAAACCCCTTGTGGGCCAAGATAAAGACAGTTTAATGAGTGAAGGAAAGAGAGAGAGGGAAAAAAAATTGATTCAAAAGCGTTCGCTCACCACTTCCCACCAGATCAATGCCCAGTGCCCTCTACGGCACTATTCTTACCCTCACCTGGACCTATAGCATCCCTCATGACACCACCAGTTGCTCTTCACTGCCATGTTCCGGTGCCCACAGCCCTTGTCATTGCTTCTGTCTCTCTGTTTCCCTTTTCCAGGGAGGTGAATGCACTAGGACATGTTGAATCTTCAAAAGGTCCTTCACCCCACCTGCTTCACTCCCAGAAGGAGAACACCCAAGCAGTCCACTGTGACAAGCCTTGCTGACGGCACACTGTACCAGAGAAGGAGGGCTGCTCAGGTCAGAAGTCATCTGCAGGCACACTATTCCCATGGCTGGTTACGAGCAGTGAGGAGGAGGTGTCCTGACATGAAGGTGGGGAGAGCAAAGGATCATTCAGAGATGGTGTGTCTTTGCTGAACTTCCTTCCCCCATGTAAAGGCAAGGTAAGAGTTCCATCAGGCATCTTGCTAGCAGCGATGTTTTTGCCCCACATTGGAAGATCAGTCTTTCATTTTTATCCAGCCCATCAGCTTCTTCCCCTGCTCCAGAGCCTGTTCCCACACCCTGGGAGTCTATATCTCCCATGAGGTTGTTGACTCAATCTTGATTTCATCCATAGACTGTTTCAAGTGAGAGTTTGGAGGGAACAAGGTGATCCAGGCTATTTGCCACTTCCTTTAGCACTTCATCAACACTGTATGTGACATTGGGAAACAGGAAGGAGATTGTGGTGTCCAAGGGTTATAGGAATATGCAACTGCATTGACCATAGCTTGAGGAGCATGGTGCTCCCTCTCCAATGCAGAAAGCAGGGCCTTTACCTTCCCACCAGCCTTCTTCAGGGCCACAAACATCTAACCACTCTTCAGAGCTCTGGAAGCAGAGGCAATCCTCATGCTACATGCCCCTGTAGACTTGTGATGCAGGGGGCTTTGGAGAGCACTATCACTGGGTTCTTTGACAAGCCCCTGTATTACAGCAGATTCACAGCTGATTTGGGATCTGCTGCCTCATGTGGGCTTGTGCACAGCAAGGAACAAAGCTGAGCTGTGACTACCAAGCTCTGGGGTGCTCCCAGGGTTAGGCAGGCCTGGAGAGAAAGGTGAAAGCCCTAATAGCATCTTTGGGAACCCTTTGGGCTCCTCTCTGGTGGGAGGATGGAGCTGCCCTGGGCTAAGAAGGAACAGACCTGCCCTGGCATACAGTCAAGTGCATCCTCTTCCATTCCTGAGAAGCCTGTGAATTCAACAGTAATGGTGAAGCCTCCCCTTGGAGTGGTCCATGCTTGCTGGACATCCATTGAATGTGTTGTGAAAGCATGTCTGGCCTCAGAGGAAGCACATATTTCTGTCCTCCCCTTGCAGGTGGCAGTTTCCACTATAGCAAAGTAATCTGCAGTTCCCTGAAAACATGCCTCAATACAAGAAGCTCCTTTTCATGTGAATTTTTAATTTCTGCAGCCTCATTTCAGCCCACATGGGGCATTCTGCTGCAGGCCCTCCATACTGTACACAAAAGCAACTTTTTCTGTCCCAAAATGAGTGGCGAAAGGTGGAAATCCATCTCACAGTGTTAGATGTCTCCAGGTGATGTGCCACGGGTGGGTGCAGGGACAAGGAGAGCCATGGACTGATCCCACTGACATTCCTTGTCAGCCCACTGACTGATTCCCACTGACACTGGCTTCCTGCAGGATGAGGGGAACCATTTTCTCAAGAGCGCCTACAACTTCCCACATGTTAAAAGGAGGTGGAGAAAATGCCTCGGACACAGGCATTTGGCGCTGACATACATACAGACACATCCTACTGAAGTAACTTTATTCTGTACATTTAAAAAGCAATCCCTGTTGCAGGATTGTCCTTTTGGTGGAAGTGTTGTTTAACAGGTAGAGAGCGAGGATGACAGGCAACAGTCACAAGTTACAACTGGGGAAACTCTGACAAAACACAAAGGGTTAATTCTTCCCCCCGAGAGACATGTGGCACCAGGACAGATCTCCAGAGAGGTAATGAGATCTCCACCCTTGGAGACCCTACACAATTCAGCTGAATAGGTCCAGAGACACCTAAGGCAGCTTTGAGGTTAGCCCTGTGGTGAGCAGGTGGTTGCAATAGAAATCTCCACAAGTTCCTTCCCACCTAAATCTTTCTGAGTCTGAACTACTTGAGGTCCCCTAAAAAAGCTTTCTCTTACTCCCTCCTTTTCATCAGGGCCACATTTTGAGCCATGTCCCAGGACCCAGCCAGATCCAAGGATGGACTTTTATTCCCCCAAATGAAGCCAGGGGAAATGTGAAGATGGGAATTCCCTCATCGACACTGAAAAATGCCACCCGTCCCTCTTCATAATCCAGAGAGACTCGGATCCGCTTGGGAGTCTGGATTTCAGGAAGCAAAGTGCGATTAGGGGACGTGAGAGCTTGGAAGTGCCCTGCCCACTGCCCCACTGCCCAGATACCCTCCTCTGGTTTGAACTCGATCTCGCCTTTCCTTTTCACATCTTCTCTGGAGACCCCCACAGTCCATCCTCCTCCATCCACCGCCTCCACCTCCCAGTAGTATCTCCCTGAGGTGAAGCCTTCACGGCCCAACACACAGCGCCAGGGGTTAAATCGCTCTGGGATGTCGGGGATGTCCTGCCGCGTGTCTTGTCGTGTCACACTTTTGCAGTCCTCAGACAGGACAAGGTCACAGTGGGCTGTGTCTGGATCCAGAACCACCTTCACTGAAGGAGAGAGAGAGTCAACACATCAGGGCAGAGCTCTCCCCAGGAGACATCTTTGCTGGGGCTTCATAAGGCAGAAGAAAAAGGGTGCAAGCAACAGCTGGCAGACTACGGCATGGGAAGCTGCACAGGGTAGCAAAACTGGCGCAAGGAACAGAAAATTAAGCAGAGAGGTGTCATTGAGTGTGGAGGGAAGAGGATGGTCAGCTCCAGGCTGAAAAGGTCCCCGTGTCTCTAAAACATGGACAGCACTGCTCACTGAGGAGCAGGAATTTCCAGATTCTCCTGAAACTGGGGCACTGGTGTTTTGGGGCAGCAAACAAACGAGCAGCCTGAGTGTTACACTTCCTCCTGTAAAGCAGGGGCAGGCAGAAGCATCCCTGGTCCCACCAGAATTGCTGCGGGAGGGGAACTGCCAGGAAGGGCACTTAAAGCAGGGAAGATGATTCCGCACCCCGAAATTTTTATTACCTTCTTCTATTGGCACTGCACATCTTCTCCACGCTTTAAAAAAAATAACCAGAGGTGAGACGTAATCTGAACACACTTGTACTGGATTAGCTCAGGATAACGACATGCTCATGTAGTTGCACAATTTCTGAATTGTTGCTTTATTTGTATCTCACAAAATGTAGCTTCAAAACTTCAACATCTAGTGACGTGAAACTGCTTCCACGCATTTTCCACAAATATAATCACGCTGCCTGTCCTGATTCAGATACATATTTATGGTCTGTCTGTACTTTCTTTGAAAGATGAAAGCATTTTCTTCTTAATATAGAAGGATTACAGGGAATAGTTTAAAAACACATAGAGAGCAAAGGAAAAGAACCTTTCTGAAATTAGTTCAGTATTTGCTACCTCTTTCTTTCCCAGGAGGAAAACCAAAATGGGAGCATGTTTGCAAACCCAGATAAGATGTCCCAACTGAAAAGTCTCCCACATAGGAAGGAGGATGATACTCACCAAGTTCCTTAGCTTGCTCTTCTGAAAAACAAGATAAATTGGCATAAATGGCCTGTGGGATATTGATTTGGACATTCCCTCTCCCATAACCACCCACACGTGAAGGAGAGTGGGTTCCTGCCAATGCCTTTGCACAGCCCAAGCCTGCAGCTCTGCTGTGGAGGTGATGGTGCAGGTTGTCCTGCACAAATCTCAGGCAGGAAGATGTCTCTAGAGGGTCCCTTGCCTACAAGGGGACCTGTTACATGGTGTTTCCAGCAAATCATGGTGCTGGCAGCCGGTGCTGGGCACTCTTACCCTGTCTGTGCTGCCGCTGCAGTCATCTGTCCCCAACCACAGACACCATCTTCAATGATCTTTAATTTTTTTATTCTCAAATTCCTTCTCTCCCTTCTCCCCCATCCCCAACCATTTTTCAATTCTTCAATTAACTTCACACTTTAAAAATGAAAAAGAAAAAAGCAAACAAACAGAACCCACCACCCTAAAGAGACTCTATAAAAAAAATCCTTTGTAAGGAAGGAGACTCACCAATTTCTGCATCGCGGTCGCCTGAACAACAGAGAGAAACACACCTGAGTTGCTGTTTGACACAGTCCCTTCCCTGGGATCCCAGGTAAAGTACTGCACGGGGCAGGGGGGAATGCTATGAGGGGGGGCAGGTGCACAGATTTGTGCTCTGACTGCAAGGATGCTCATGATTCCTGAGAGAGCTGACCTGGATTTATTTATTTTCCTTATCAGCCACCACTGGCACCAGTTTAGCAAGAGTTCATTTTTAATAGCCAAATGACTATTTCATGGCAATTCCATGAGCCAAAACCAAGCAAAATCCCCAAACAAAAATATACACCCACTTTGGGCAAAAACTTTGGGTTTGTTTTTTTTTAGTATTTGTTGGTAATCAAGCAATCTACAGCTTAAGTTTCTGTAATCTTCCCCTAAACCCCAGTAACTTTTCAATACAATTTCACTACTTAAAGGAAAAGACAATAGTAAAAAACATAGACAACCAATGTCAAAATTACCAATTACCAAAAATGGTAATGACTTTTCAGAGTGAATTTTCTACAGAGAGTATTATTGAGGGGGCAGGGGAAGTAAATAATCTGCCTAAGAAGAACATTTGGACAGAACGAGAGGATGAATAAAAGATCTGAACGTTTTCAGGAGGATTTAACTGGGAAGGTGGGGAGTGGGACTTACGCAGTGCTGCCTCCTGCATCGCTGAAAAGCAAAACCAGAACAGAGCATCAGCACCAAAGCCAATTCCTTTTTCACCAATTACAATGTTGAGCTGGGGAAGAGGCTAAACTTGCTCATGATGGAAAAGCTTCAGCCCAGAAGCTCCTCAAGACCTTTCTTCTCAAGACTTTTAAAGGTCTTGCCCCCTCTTCCTGTACCCACCTGGGCTGCCTTGCTGGAGACCTGAGCCCAGCTTCATGGCAGTGGCAAAGGGGCAGGTTTGCATCGACACAGGTTCGGTGCCATGGAACCACCCCAACCCTGTGGTTTTTTAGCACTGAGACAAAGATGGGGCCCCTGCAAAATGAAATCCAAGTCTTCCTCCAGCTTTGTGAGGAACCTTGAGGGCACTTTGAAAGGCAAAGTTCACTGTCAGGTCAACATCTGTTCACGCTTTCTTTGGTTCTGCAGTGTTTTTTCCTTATATCATTTAATAATTTCACCATTTCATAATTGTCTACAGTCACTAGCCAAACCACTCCACCCACCCCATCCCCCAGAAATGTGCCCCATGAATTCTGCATTTGAGGGAATCCTCCAGCTTCTGAAAAACGGAAAGTAAATCTTACCTATTTTTTTCTCCTGGTTTCCTATAAAAGAAGAAAAAAAAAATCTAAATAACTTTTTAAAAACCACCCCTTCCAAAGAGGACTGATTGAACCCTCTGGTTCACCAGAACCTGCTGGTTCCGCAGCAGGAGTTACAGGCATTTGCTCTAAGGCAGAAAGTGCTGCAGTGCCCGCACAACCATCACGTTTTGGTAAGAAAGAGAAGATTTCTGTTTCCTTTAGTCCTCTGTATCATTTAGCCCCAGAGGGGTTTTTCAGAGGGAGATCAAGCCCTGCCAGGCTCCCAAAAGTGCCAGGGTTGCTTTGCAGGGCCAGGCATTGATCCATTTCTGCTGGCAGAGAAATGCCTGGCACACATTTCTTTAATGCCCGTGTCCTTTGCCAGCCTTTTTGATGGACAAAGGGCCTTTCTTTTCCTGCTAGAAATTAAATCCCTGGGCCTTTAAGTTCCTGTGCCCCAGACACCAAGATAAGACTCTGACATTTTCCAAACCCACCTGGCTGTCGACACCAGGGGTGGCTGAACATGGCAGCCCCCTTCCCCAGACACCGCGCCAGAATGTTACCTTTAATTTTAAACAGATAAGCAGCGATGGTAAGGAGCACCACCACAGCAACCAGCACCACACCCAGGGCAGTCATCCAAGGATGGGCATTTTGGAAAAAGGGATCTGAAAAATAGACCACCCAAAGGTGCTGGGTTACTCTGCAAGCAGTGGGCAGTTGATTATTTCTATTTCATACAAGCTTATCCCAAGCAGGTTTGAATTGCCTTGAGGATGAGTCCGAACTGAGCTCCACAAACTGACAAAAAAATGAAATAAAAAAACCCTTCACATTTTGTCAATTTAGCACTTGTCTCAGGCTAATAATGTTCTATCTTCATACATTGTGGAGGAGAGGTTTAAAGGGAAAATGGATTTCTAACCCAATTATTTCTAGTTAAATCATGTTTTCTTCTGCTTTGGAAAAAATTATTATGTTCCATTAGGCAACACAGGATCAAAAACAGGGTAACATATACATCAACAGCAACACTCCGGTGCAGCACAGCATCACCAGGAGAAAAGTATGGGTATTTGGGGAAATAAATTCTTCCAAAATTGCTCATTCCCAAAGTAGAAAAGGAACAGGATACAGATGAAAAGCATGTGACATCACAGTGCGGTTTGGTGTATGGTTAGTCCAGTTCACCAACTCTCATCTGCACAATATATTCCCCATCCCAAATCAATCTTACCATAAAAAGGGAGCTTTTCTACGTGACAAGGAAAAAAAAAAATTCAATATTTGCAGATTCTAAAACAAGACACAGCAATTTATTCCTCATATCAAACCAGTAGAACAGGATTTCACAGCAGGTGAAACTAAGGGCATGGATCGTTTTTTCTTGTTTGGTTCCAGTGTTATGAGTGTTTGCATTTAACCCAGGTGTCTACAGAAATTGTGCTCCAACAAGGGTTGCCTTTTTCCTTTGCCCTACCCTAAGCCCACACTTCAAGACAGACCCAGTGGATTTTGGCAGCACACCTGCACAGGCGCTGCTGCAAAATACACTCGATGTACCAAACACACTTCAAAATGTGTGAAGTCTGAAAAATGCACCTGAGATTTTGTGCTGGCGGTGCTTTCAGAGCACAGTTCCATTGGGAACGTTAACCGGGAGATGCCCGTGTCCCCCCACTCACCTGATATGTAGAAAGCAGATCCCTGTTCTTGGCTCCATGGAGGGTGTCGGACAGAGCAGGAGAGGTTCTGGTTCATGCCCCTGGTGAGGATTATGCTGCTCTCGGCTGCAAAGAGGCCACTCTTGTCCTGGGTAACACTTTCAGAGAGGGACGGGAGATGCTGCCCGTGGGAATCTTGCCATAGCACCTGGGGCTGCGGGTACCAGCCGGCTGAGCGACAGGCCACCCGGATCCCCCCGCCCTGGTACTGCTCCAACGCGATGAGCGGGGCAGAGCCGCTGGCTGCGGGAAAAGAGAAACCCCAGATGAACCTGTGGGATGCCGGATATCGAGGGAAAAGGTGGCCTGGCTGTTCCTCTCCGTGACAAGAAGGGATGCACTTTGACATAGACAAATCACAGGGTTTTGGTTTTTTTAAGACAAGCATCGCCTGGAGTCAGGACATTTCTTACAGTCTTTTTCAGATAATTGAAAGATCTGCTCCAGAGGCTTCTACTGCAGCAAAATAGTCTGCAGGCCTGGATGTTAAAATATAAAAGCATGAAAAAAGCATTCTTACTTTATTATGCAATGCCAAATTTTTTCTTACACTCTTTTATATGAAGAAAACAATATCAAGAACACTTCTAAAGTATCTCGTGAGCTCCTCGTGAGCTCAGTAGGCAATTTTACCTCTCTGAGACATTCTTGGTATTTTCTGCAAAGTATGTTGAAGTAATAGAAGTAATAGAAAATCATTCCATTATGATTTTCAAGGGTGGGACTTAATAATACCCTATTTCCAAAGCAACCGCCTGAAATGGCTGCTGGGAAGAAGGCCAGGGAAGAATAATGCTGGCTACGAGCAAATACATTAGAGGTACCAGAGACATGGACTACAGACCTGTCACCTTCAGCTCCACCACAGCCTCATCGTAATCTGAGTCGCGGTGAATAAAGCAGGTGTAATTCCCTCTGTCAGACAGCTGGACATGGAAAATTTTCAAGTTCACGCTGCCCGTGGAGAGGCCGTCCTTCAGCAGCTTGGTGCGCCCTTGGAACTGAGGCATCTGCTCCCCGTACTGGTCCTGGCCCCCCTTGTAGCGATGCACAAAGGGCGAGAACTGTTCTCGAAACCAGACCACCTCCATCTTCCACGCGCTCTGCTCCGGGGAGACACAGCAGGGCAACACCACGTCCTCACCCACGGCCGCAGTGATGGGGCTAGGGGATCCTGTCACGTTGAACAGAGCTGGGAGAAACCCACGGAGGAGGAAGAAGAAATAACTGAGTTTGCTGAGGCGGCTGAGCTTGGGAAACCAGCGTTTGCTGCTCCCCAGGGTCTGTGCTGCTTTGCTGTGCCACGGTGTTGGTAGCATAACTGTGCTGGGGGAGAGGGGGCATCAAGGCGAGGGCTGGGAGAAAGACCCCTGCCAAGCAGGATGGCGAGAGGGCTGGAGCCAGGCCACCACCTCTTCCTCTGCTCCCTTCTTCTGTACTACTGTAAAAATTCTTCAAATCCCTAGAAGTTGATTCATTCTCAGAGGGGATGGGTGCTGCTCAAGCTGCTTGGGGTGGGGAGAAGGCAGGATAGAGAAGGAAGGAAACAGCTGGAAGGTTTCTGTGTGGTTGGTTGGAGAAAGCAGACAACTTTGGTACAAATAAAACTCAAATAATCTCAGTTATTTGTACCTATTACAAGAGAAAAATACATCTCAGGTGCTCTGGGCATCTCTGGAAATTGAAAAAAAAAAGGCTTATTAATAAGCAGATCACTCAGCTCACAAAGTGATCTCTGGCTGAAGAACGACAAGAGAAAATGAATTTTTTTTGGTAACTTTCAAGTCAACTGTTCTGTTGCATCTTTTTGCCAAGGCTGCCTTGAGGGCTGTCAGGTCAGCAATCTAACAGGAAAAGAGCCCCGAATATTTTTTAAAAGACTTTTAATGTTGTTTTTTCCTTTACTGCATCGGTTCTGCAAAGGGTCCAGCACACCCTGTGCACAGCCCAGTAAACCGTGACGTGCTGGGAACAGGGAAAATGGGGAGGGAAGTGTCAATGAACTACAACCAGCTCATCTGATCTCCACCTGAGTCCAGCGAGGTTGTGTGAACACCTGTGCTGACACAGCCAGAGGAATTAACCAGGATCCAGAAGGATGCCGGCGCTCCCAGGCCTCACAAGGTTTATGGTAAAGGCTGGACCCTGCTCTTCTGGTCATGGGGAGCAGCTGCGCTGGCAGCCAGGAAGGGATTCAGGTGGAAGTAACGCCACGGGGCTCAGGAAGAAGCAGGGGGATCCCTACCTGACTGCAGCTCATGAACTTGGAAAACTAAGCCATAAATGATAAAAGCCATCAGAGAGCTGCAGAGGTGGAAAGCGGAGAGCATCCTCTTCACTGGACCACAACCTGGAAAGGAGAGGGAAAGGGCAAAAGAGAGGGGAAACAAGGGAATACAGAAAAAAAAAAAAAGAGGCAGAATTTACTTTTAAGTGGGTTTATTGCTGATTGCATCCTGGTTTGTATAATATCTAGGGAAAAGCCTGAGATGCCAAAGAAATAAATTTTCCATCATCAGCCTGACTTAGTGCTTTACATATAAAGTATCCAATTGGTATAAAATTATTGTAGGACTTTACTATGGGGGAACAAAAGAGAAGATGCACTGCCTCCTCTAATTCCATGAAAAAGTGGCAGTTGTTTTAATATGGAGTCCTTGTTTTCCTTATCCAGCTCTAAGAAAGAGATGGATGTCCTGGTTTGAGGTAAAACAGAACTAATATTTTGTTCAGTAATTTTACTTTTTTAGCTGGGCCTCTTCTAACTAACTGAACTCTGAAATTAACAGCATATTGTTCAGAAATTGTTTATCCTCACAGTGCTAAGACCTGATGGTACCAAGGAATGGTGAGCAGAGAGGCCCTTGCTTATACTTATTGCTGTAACAATCAAGGTCAGGCAAATTTGTTATTTGCCCTGTTGGAGGGTGGGAAAGTGCAGAGGGATCCCACCTGTGGGGAGGAGTGGACAGGAGAGGTGACCCAAACCTGACCAACAGGGGATTCCATCCCATC